>JAHWFP010024823.1:0-10539 GCA_023313725.1 Lithobius niger
GAAGTTACAAACTTACAAACTTTCAGAGTTCTGCAGGTGGTTTTAGGTTGAATGAATCGAAGTACAAGGCGCACGAACCCCCTTTATGTAATACGCGGTTCAGTGAGTTCCATCCGCGTCTCTCGAGTCCTGCAAGTTCAGTATAGCGCATTCGAACGCCCTGGGACGCACGGAAGCAGGTCTTTCGAATAAACTCCTCTGAATGTGCGGATCCCCAACGTTTTAACATATCTGACGAGGTCTAAGTTCGTTAAGGCTCTATTCATGGGAACCCCAGCTTCATATAAAATCTTCGACCACACCATTTTTTTCAGTCTGCCGACCGTTTTCGAAGCGGCTAGTGCTTCCATCTTGGCGTTGTAGCGCTTTATTTCTTCGAGTTGTCTCGAGTTAGCCTTGGAACCATTGATGGCCTTGGCTATTCCCGCCGCTCCGCCTTTTACTGATCCGAGGGCAGCAAGGATTGGGAAGAGTAGGGGAAGAAAGCCACCTTTCCGGACTTGCGTATGCGAGAATTTCAGATTCAATCCCCTGCCCGTAGCTCAAGCCTTTCGAATTCTCGACTGCTGCGTTTTGGTGACCGGTAGAGATACGTTGCTCTTCCGCTTCAACTGAGAGTTGGACAGACGAACGCTCGGTGTTTTTCCAGTCTTGAGTTGTCGAAGCATACCAATGATGTTAGGATCAAATACCGTAGGTACTAACTGTGGGTTAGCTCTAGTTGATCTTTCCATATTATTACTTGATGTTAATATTAAAGTAAATTAACTCAATTCTTGACTTATTGTATTCACACAAGCTCGAGTGCACATTCACCACTAAAAGTCACTTGAAATTCAATAGTAGCGTAGGCTAATACTACTTGAAAATCTTCTTAAAGCACAGTCAAATTTCTAAAATTCCACTTTTTCAGCAATAATAAATTAAGTTATTGCTAAATCTTCTGAAAAGTACTCTTATAATTCAGTACTCACAGTTAGACAAAGGAAAGTGATGCTGATGGAATATACCGCCTTATCAGTTCTTATCCTTAGAACACTGCAAGTTCAGACAAGTCTGGGCAAGTCCTTCTTGGATATCAAAATCTTCTTCGTAAATTCTTGATATGTCACTAAATTCAATGAAACTTCTTGCAATTTGATGATAAAAATATCCAATACGGCCGATGCACCACTTATGCAACGCTTAGTTGGGTGTTAAAGATGATCGGGCGCAACACCACTAATGCGACAGCTAGTTGCTTAGTCCAGTAAAGTGAATAGGCGTTTGAAGTTGGTTTTTAGTAAGTTTATTCACTGTTGCCACGTGGGTTACGTCCTTTAGTATGGTAACTGGGTTCAGTGGAGACAGCTTTAGAGGTTGGCTAAGCTAGCGTGCATCTTAGAGGTGTTGCTGGTGTGGGATCAGCTCCCAGAGTGAGTAGCTCTTGGCAGAGCAGGTCCTTTTATGGCAGACCTTAGTTACTGAGTCTTATTACTGGCGGCACCACCGTAAGAGCCTCCAGCATCACTGCCTCCCTCCAGTGGCGGTATTGACATTGGCAGAACCCAGAACCCGTACCAACCTTAAGGTTACAGTTTCAACTAAATACAAGATTTGATACAGAATAATAATATCACAATGTCAGATATATTCAGTAGCTTACACAATTTCAGCTATAGCAACATTAACAGGAACCTTAGTCTAAGGCCATTGGCCCCAGGCAGCCCTCCCAAGGGCATCAAGCTACTTTTAGCTACTGTACATAAGGTGGCGAAGTGCCCGTTGCATCTTGTTCCCTATCTGGTACTTGATGTTCGAGAAGAGGAAGGCTATCGCGTTGTTCATGAGAGCTATCTTGTCTGTGGCCACGTAAGCCGACCTGTCGCTCGCTTTTACCGGGGAACCCTTCACGTACAAGTAACTAAGGTGAGGATGGGTGAAGAGATCCTGGTTTTGAACCACTATTCTAAGTTCCGAGTTCACGCTGTTCAAGTTCGTCCTGACTTTCGGGGTGTAGTCGTGGTAATTATGCTCTACTACGGACTCGTCCAGGGTAAAAGGCTTCTGGACGTTTAGGTATCCTTCTACGGTCTCCATTTCGCGTTGGCGATGAGACTATCGAGATAGGCCACGTTCGATGAAGTCAGGACTTCCCGACGTTTAGCTCGGGATTCGGTGGGCTGCGGGGATTGCTATGTGGCAGATGGTTTGTTGAGTTTGAAGTTCAACATTTAATGGATACTAATTATACCCATTTATATGCGCAAAAAAATTCTATCTACCGCTTCCTCAAGCACAGTCTCGTGGTCACGGTCTCTCCCCTCAAATTAAGCGGGCGATCGTCCTGGTCAGTAAGCCACATTCTGATCGAGTGTATGGCATTGCTGGTTATGGGTAAATAGATCAAGTTGTGAGGAGATTGCACTATCTCGTATTCCGGTGTGCAGTTCGGAAAGAACGAGTATAATGTCGATTGCCTCGACCCGTTCACGTAAGAATTGCCTACCAGATCGCAGTGTACCAAGACGGAATTGACGTCGAGGACATAGGCCATGTTCTTGGCGATGCTGATACCATGTACGTACACTTCGGGCTCGAATCCGAATTACTTCCCCACGCTTGTTGGGTCGTCAACGGAGAAATCTACCTTGTATTGTTTGCCCGTGATATGCAGCTAGCATTTCAGAGTATTGGGGTTGCTGTTAATACGGATGTACGAGGCATCGTTCGAGACGTCCCAGTGCTGACGCTTCTTCAGCTCCCCATAGACGTATTTTTCTATCGCTTCTAATTTGTAGGAACCTTCCGGGATGACGAG
The DNA here is from genome assembly GCA_023313725.1 of Lithobius niger. Classification (NCBI taxonomy): domain Eukaryota; kingdom Metazoa; phylum Arthropoda; class Chilopoda; order Lithobiomorpha; family Lithobiidae; genus Lithobius; species Lithobius niger. The sequence goes on from JAHWFP010024823.1 coordinate 2,801, forward strand.
TTTCGTCCACTCCCTGCCGTTATTGTGGCTGTATCTAAACGTGTCCAAGTAGAAAGCTTTCACGTTCGGAATGGAGTTGCACCTTTCCAAGTTGACGAGGGCGATCTCCCATCCCTCCGCGTTTTTCGCGAGCAGTAGAGGAGTCGAAAACTTAGTGGTGATATCCGCAGTGTTCGAGGAAAGAACTATTGATGAGGAAGGCCTCATTCCCCATATGTCGCACGAAACGAAAGTGTCTCGAATGGTATTAGGCATTTAAAAGTGCTCTTTAGCCCTTTATTGGTTATTTTTTTAACATCTCCCAAACTCTTCGATCAACTTCCCGTGCCCGGCATCCGATAAAAGACTGTTAGCTTTTAACTCCGCGTAAATGTGCACTATTTCCTAGTCTAGTGGGGTGTTCCCAGCATCTCTCGAAGCCCTGATCAGTTTCAGTCTTTCGCACAGATCATTCGGGTCTTTGTAAAACCGGTATCCTTCCCCTCGTCGAGCTGGACGCTTAACGGGCTTAATGGACGTTGCGTATCCTTCCCCTTGTCAAGTCGGTTGCTAGAGTCCCTTCTCCTTTCCAAACACCGGTTTAATGAAGGTCGCGTACTTGTAACCGGCACTCGGTTTCAGTCTCTTAGACTCGGGATCGTGGTCTCTGTAGACCGCGCTACTTCTCCTGAGAATATCATGATAATCCAACAGACTCGGATGATCGTCGGTCGGTTTACGAAGGTTCTTGAGCATGATCAACTGCTACAATTCGTCGGTGCCCCTGTACTTTTTCCCTCCCACTACCATGTCGTCCCCTTCGAAATCCACATTCGAGGAACCTATCTTGTACCGTTTAGTTTCCGGGTCGTACCTTATACCGAAAGCGGGGTCGGTTAGGGTCTCCCTAGTGGTGAACATGCTCAGGTACTTGGTAGCTAGACAGCCTAGTTGCACGGTGTCGAGCAAAGAAGTCTCTTCCTCCAAGTATCTCATTCGAGCGCTCGGAGTCAAGGCTTCGATTTGCCTGAGCTAGGTGGGAGGTTAGTACTCCCATAGAGCTAGATAACCGTCTCATCGCCCCGGCATTAAAAGCCAGCTCGGATTCCGAGTCTTCTGTATCTCCTCCATCTTCCTCCCTATTATATCCGGGGCCCGTCGCTGCTTCCAAGGCCTTCTGAATGTTTCTAAGTTTTTCCCTGTGCTGTATATGTTGTTTCTGTTGCCCGGCTTCGATGGCCAGCAGCTCTTTGATCTGGAGCTGGCGTTAAGCGGCCGCCTCCTTGCTGTCTATCGCTCGGAGTTTGGTCTGCTCTCGGATGGGGTCCGCGAGCGGTTTGAAAATCTTTTTCAGGTGCTCCGACTCAGTGGCTCTTTCGAGTTTTTCGTCGAGGAATTTTCGCTTGAGATGCTGTGTTAAAGCCTCGTGTTTTCGCCTGCCTCACCAGCAAATTCCTGCAAATTTCAAATCTGTTCGACGACGAGGTTTTCCAGAGCCGGGAAAACCCTCAATCCCGGGTTCTGGAGCATCTACACCAACTTTCCCTCCACCCACGACGTCCCTCGGTTGGTCAAACAAGCTTACAAGAAGATCCATCACGCCATCCACGCCTTCGCGCGGAAGGGTAGCGACTGGGTCGTCGATGCCGTGACGGAACTTTGGATTAAAGTGGGGAAGTACGACCCCTTCCGTGCATCCTCCTCCGTTCCCCTCCCGGTACAGCTTAGGAAGCGCCAGTTCGTTGTGAACGTGGAGAACAGGATGGACAATCGCTGCTTCCTGTACTCCATGTTGACGGCGATTCATCGCAGTTTCGTCATGAATCCTCAGCACTACGAGCAGTGGACGGATACCGTCGACCATTCGATGCTTTGGTACCCGGTGAAGCTCAGTCAGATCGACGAATTCAAAGCCAAGAACAGCGGTCTTCGCCTTCACCACGGAATTCGGGCTTCATCCCATCCGGGTCTGCAAGTCCGTGGTCGGTCGTCTGGTGATCGACTTGCTGTTTCTGGCCGAGGACGACGTGATAGCAGCTCCAATTTCCACTAATGCACCATCATGTGCCTTGACAGCTTCTTCAAGGGGAAATCGTCACCTCGAAATACCACTTCGGACTCGATGCGGTGGAACACTTCATGAAGTCCGTCGAAGAAGAGGCGCTGAAGTACGCCGTCATCATCGCCAATACTCGACCTCTCGCCCTCACCGAAGAGGAAGAGGCCCGTTTCCTGCTGGCCCAGAACTGTCACTACTGCAGAGAAGGCTTCTGCCTGGGTCTTTACGTGTCGAAGAAGAAAGCCTTGGAAGAGAGAAAGGTGCGGGATCACGACCACTTCCCTCCCGGCAAGTATCGTGGCACCAGCCACAACAAATGCAACTTGTCGGCGAGGCAGACCAGAGTCATCCCCATGGTTTTGCAAAATTTGGAAGGCTATGCCATGCGTCTACTGGTGTCGGCTGCCGAGAAGTTTAGCGGAAGCGTCGACGTCATCGCCAGAAATGCGGAGCGATTCCAGAGCATATCGGTGAATCTGAAAACCCCCCACCCTCTCCCCAACGCACCCAAGAAGAATCTCGTCGTCACGCTCAGGTTCATCAACAGCCTGAACTTTTTGACCTTGTCCCTGGCGACGCTCGTCATGAACCTGAAGAATGCGGGTGACACCTTCCCTATTCTCCGAGCCGGTCTAGAATGGTCGTCTCTACGCGAACAGTTTTCAACCCACTCCGTGTTGGACTCCGAGCCTAGCACTTCAACCGCTTCCACCAACACTTCTACTACCCTACCCGACACGGACACCTTAATGAACCTGCTAACCCAGAAAGACCACTACCCTTACGAGCACGTCACTGGACCGGAAGTCTTCGAGGAAACGGAGCTCCCACCAAGAGAGGCTTTCTATTCGAAAGTTAAAGAGGAGGGAATCGGCGAAGAGGAATACTGGCATGCCCGGACTGTCTGGAACGTGTTAGCCGTCAAGCTCTTCACCTATACCACGCCGTATACCAACTCACGGACGTCTACCTCCTCGCCGATGTCTTCGAGAACTTCCAGTCTTTCTGCCTCCAGACTTATCGTCTCGACCCCTGCTACTACCTATCCGTACTCGGTTTCGGTTGGAGCACAGCATTGTGGCAAACGAAAGCAAAACTTGACCTCTTCACCCACGTCATGAAACATAATTTCATCACTTTCGGTATCAGGGGCGGACTGTCCTATATCACTCGTCGCTATGCCGCCGCCAATAACCGTTACTTCCCCGAGACGGAGTCCTTCGACCCGGAGCGTCCCATATCCTTCCTCTTCTACCTGGACGCCTACCACCTCTACAGGTGGGCCATGATCCAGAAGTTACAGTATGGGAACTTCAGGTGGCTCACCAAATGGGAGGTTCGAGCCTTCGACGTCTTCTCGGTGTCTGACGCCGGGGACTATGGTACATCTTGGAAGTGGACTTGGACTATCCACCCGAGCTGCACGATGCGCAGAATGACTACCCTCTGGCTCTGGAATCATTGAAGACCAACCCTTCGATGGTTTTTTCCAAGAGGGTAGCCGAGGAAATCAGACACATTGTCAACTCTACCACCAAGCTAGCCTCCAACCTGTACAACAAACGGAAATACCTCGTGCATTACCGGAATCTCAAGTACTACCTGCAGCAAGGCTTGGTTCTTCGACACATCAGGCGTATCCTCGACTAAAAGCAGGCGGCCTGGCTGAAACAATACATCGAGGGTAATACCGTGCGTAGACAGGCTGCACAGAATGATTTTGAGAAGAACCTGTTCAAATTGGCAAACAACAGCGTTTTCGGAAAGACGCTCGAGCAGAAGCAGAATAGGGTGTCCGTGAAACTCACCAGCAAAGTGACAAAGTCGGTGAAATACACCTCACTTCCTCACGCCGACTCGTTTCAAATTCTCAACGAGCGCCTCATCTCTGTACTACTGAAGGCCAGGACGATCGACTGCGACCTCCCCATATATTCCGGTTTCACCATCCTGGAGTTCTCGAAGCTATTGATGTACCAGTTCCACTACGGGTACATCAAACCGAAGTACGGGAATAAGGCGTCGTTGCTCTTCATGGACACGGACAGCCTGTTTTACTCCATCGAGACGGAGGACCTCTACCCGGACATGGCCGAGTCTCGGAGCCTGTAGTTTGACACGTCAAACTACGACCCCACCCTTCCCCTCTTCAGCGTCGGCAAGTTCAAGGACGAACTGGGTGGGTACCGGTGAAGGAGTTCGTAGGCCTCAGAACTAAGATGTACTCATACATCACCGTGGACGATGAGAAGCAGACAGCAAAAGGCGTGGATATGACCTTTGTCAAGAAACATCTTAGACAAGAGGAGTACAAACGTTGCCTCGAACAACTCACCATCGACAAGGGGACGTGGACAACCCTTCGTAGCCGAAAGCATAAAATCACCACCGACGTCATCACCAAGTCCTTGATTTAGGCTTATGACAACAAACGTTTCGTCCTGGAAGACGGGTGCACACCTACACCCGGGGGCACTATCGTACTTCCGATACCGAACGCGAGGAGGAAGAGGATGACGACTTCCGACTCCGACGTGGACCTTGAAAGCGATCTGGAGGAGGTGGAGAAGAGAGATCGCGAAGGGGAAATGTCAGAGAGCGAGGAGTGGGGAAGTTCGAGTCGAAGGTGTATCTTCCCGTCGAGAAGTAGAGACTATGGCTAAGTCAGATGAGCGGGAAAGGAGGAGAGAGGCCGATAGACTGAAGAAGGCAGCTGCCGGGCGGGACAGGTACGCTTCGAAGCGTGAGGAGATGGTTGTACAAAAACGGAGAAGCGTGCTGAACTGAGTGAGGAGCGGAAAAATCGGAGAATGTAAAGAAAGCAGACGCAGAACAGAAACGATATCGCAAGGTGGGAGGAGCGAGACGCCAGGGGGATAAACGAAAGATTAAGCCAGACGAAGAGAAGACGGAGGCGAGAGCTAGAGATGCAGTGGCTAAGAAGGATAGGCGGTCAAATATGAGTGAAGAGGAAAAGGCAGCGGTCAGGGCGAGAAATGCGACTGCGATGAAGGCGCGCCAAGCTGCAGAGAAGAAGTTCTAATTCCTCCCCCACATCTGCACGGTTCGGTCGGCGATACTATCGGGGACTTTGTGGGCCCTGTCAGATAATGATGCCTAGGCTGAAACATGGTGGAAAGTTGGTCGTACCCTTACCCGATTCCATCCCACTCCACCCTTTCCTTTTCCATCCAGTGTGTATACATGTGTGTGTATGAATGAATGAGTGTGCCCTTAAAATCGTCATTAGTAATGTTTATAAATCAACCTCTTGGCTAATGTCGGTCCTACGCACACACTATTAACTGTAACAAAGGAAACATTCGGCTTTTTGAACCCTACCATTTACCGCCCATACGGTAAGAAAGCTACGTAAAGTTCGTTAACGAAGATTGGTCCCTCCGACCAATTCCTTTCGGCGGTGGGTAGCCAAATCCCGAGCGGTTTCGCTCTAGGATTAACGGTTCCCGAGTTACAGGGGTGGGCCAACTTCCAATAAATGACGGTACTCGAATTCTGGGGACGGCGGCGCGTCGGGAACAGTTGAGGGAAGCCAAATCCCGAAACGTTTCGCTCTACGACCGACGGTTCCCGAGTTACAGCCAGTTAAGTCGAAACACGGGGGTGGGCCAACTTCCCAAAAATGATGGTACCCAAGTTCCGGGGAGGGCCACGTGTAGGGTACCTCCCGGGAAACCCACATCTCGAACGGTTTTGCTCTAGGACCGACGGTTCTCGAGTTATTGGGGTGGGCCAACTTGTCAGACATGATGGTACCTGGATTCTGAGGAGGTTCACACGTAGGGCACAGTCCGGGGATGCTATATCCCGAATGGTTTCGCTCTAGGGCCAACGGTTCCCGAGTTATTGGGGTGGGCCAACTCCCAAAATTCGAGTAACCCAGTTTAGGGTGGGCCATCAGTTAGCTGGAAGGGTGACCAAATCTCGATCCGTTTTGCTCTAGGACCAGCGGTTCCCGAGTTATGGGCATTTTAAATAATTTCGAAAATTGAAACTGAAGCTGAAACCCCAAAATGGCGGACTTCAATATTGAATACCCAAAGATGGTCGACTTCAATTTGGGACACCCCAAAATTGCCGACCGAAAGCGACGTCATTCAAAATGGCGGGTGGACGTGACGTCAAGACCTTCCAAATTGATGGTCTTCATCCAAGATGGTGGCACTTCCGGTTTGCATGGGGCGGCCATCTTGTGTGTCTGTCCTGTGTCCTGGTTGAAAATAGTACTTTCCTCCTACTCACGGAAAAGAACGGCTTCGGACTATGGCTCCTCAAATAACTCAAATCAAATCAACAGGCAAACCATAGAGGCAATACGACGCTAGAATTACTTTACTGAGGAGGCGGCCTCAGTATCTTAAAATAAAAACTCTCTCACGCCCAACGTTTTTAACTGTTGCTTTCCCCATCTTTTGAGAATGTTTTAAATTCTGCTGAAAACACTTTCTGATTTAAAGGCCGGTTGCCACCAAATTAGTAATGCAGCGTCTAGGCCTATCGAGTTGTCTCTCGCAGGAAGCAAAGGAATGCACAGAGCAAAACTTTTAAACGCAACAAACAAGCCACGTGACTCGTGAGTAAAAATTTGGTACACCCTCATGCACCTAGAAACAAGCTGTAAAATTAACGATATTAGTGTCACTAGATGGCGTCAGGGCATTTTCTTTATATTTTTCCGTGGCGCCATCTAGTGACAACAGTATTGTTAATCTTTATAGCTTGTTTCCAGGAGCATGAGGGCGTACCAAATTTTTACTCAATAATTAACGAGTCACGTGGCTTGTTTGTATCTTTTATAAGTTTTGCTTTGTGCATTTCTTTGCTTCCTGCGAGAGGAACTCGATAGGCATAAATGCTACAATGCTAATTTGGTGGCAACCGCCCTTTAACAACTCACGCAATCACAACTATAAGCATGTACTAAAATTGTCAACAACGAAGACGGGCAGTTGTGCCAGGTTAGGTTTTTGGAATTTGTGACCCATTGATTCGAGCTCAAGTCCTTCTTGTCGCTGTGAAAGAAACTAACGTAGTTTTCTTGATTTTGATCGGGGATGGGGGGGGGGCGGCCAACAAAAGGGCGGCCAAAATAACGGGGGCGGCGCTCGAAAGAAAGAAATACGCTGTGGAGATGGTGTATTTTTAGGGCATTAGTATCCTTCCACAGAAAAGCTGAAACCTAACCTGAACGACTTAAGTGTTCCAGACGATGGTTAAAAAAAAAGTCATTTATTTTTTAAAACATTAGGTTTCGAATTGAATTTTCAACTTTTAGATGGTCATGAGTATACGCTATCTAATAAAAATTGGAGTTTGTTTTCTTTGGTTGGTTGCCTGTTCAAAAACGTGTGATGGTAACTATTGTTTAAACTTTCAAAGTAAGCTAGTTATCATCACACTTTTAAACAATGGCAATACGAACTCTGGAATAATAAGTCTTTTAGATAGATTAGATTAGATTGTTTATTAAGCCAAAAACAAAGATGCGGCCTTCAAGCCATGCGCTCAGTTTATCCTACTTACATGCTAACTTACAGCTAAAGACAACACCACTTTACAACAATGAAAACAGAAAAAGTAGGATGACAATTCTTGTAATTATTGCACTGTTTGCTTCAACGACATTCTGTTTTTGTGGGAAGAGCATAGGCGGCTGAATGACCGGCTATCAGGCTTGAAG
>JAHWFP010024823.1:10549-20839 GCA_023313725.1 Lithobius niger
TGTGGGTACTTTGTTGGCGAGCGGGGCTCAATTAAATAATTAAGAGTGGTCAAGCTTAAGAAATGTTACACGTAAATCGTAAGGGGAAATTTAAGAGTGGGGAATCAAAGGACCAGTAGGGAATTTCCCACAGTTTTCCTGCGGTAATTAAATCAAATCAAATCAACGACATGGTTAATAAACTAACCTTGGTTGCTGGTTGGATACCGTTGAGTGAGTTTTATATTATGTGATATTTCAAAAGTGATTGCTAAGGTAAGTGAATACACCATGGTAACTAAACTATGGAAGTTGCAACGTGGAAAATAGACTGGGAATCTATCATTGCCAGGAAAAGTTTTAACACAATGCAGGTCGTGAGCACACGGTCAACTCAAGGAGGAAAAGAGAAAATTTTTTCAAAGAAGTACGTCTTAGTAATATGCCGAGTTTGATGGTTACACTAGACATATGCTCGTGTGATACCACCAAGTAGACGATCGGCCAAGTTAATAAGATTAATTGTGATTGAGTGAGCAATTCCTGCTTCATTGCGTCATCATAATTAACCTCAGATGTGGGGCAACTCAAGGGGAGTGAGCGAAGCGAACGAAAATCATTGTTTGTCAGTCAGTGCGCTCAAAAAATGGGATTGAACAAACTTAAGTATGTGAAACATGGGCATACCAAACCACATCAGTTAGGCTAATGTAACGGCTAATTGGCCAATGGCAAATGTGAAAATTACGTATGAGAAATTTACAGACATAAAATACCTCCAGGCCAAAAAGGTACAGGTGACGATTAGACCGTGGGATTCTTTGTATTCACAGGCCTATGAAAGTTGTGATATCCACCCAAAACCAAAACTGGTATAAATGAAGCCACCAAGTTTTCAAAACGTGTCGGCCTTTGAAAGTAGTGATATCATCCAACCAGGAAAAGGCAACCAAAGTTAATCCTATTAGCCAAGTTAATCGCAACGAATAATACTTTGGACGTTAAATAAAAACTTGAAGAATGATACCGCTAATAGCAATCTTCTAGTTTTCATTTAACTTTTGAATTATTAGTAGGCTTCTTCTATACCAGTTTTGGTTTTGGGTGGATAAAACATACTCGAAGCACAATAATTTGCCGAATTAGCGTTATAACACACGCTGTTGCCTTAGAGCTGTCTGTCAATTGTTACATGGTAATTTTCGATGAAGGGGGATAATTTTGCTAGGTAATTTTTAAAATCTTATGTAAACGTCACACTGTAACAAACTCATGATCGCATTCAATTATTGCACTTTCGTTCACTGCTGGCATTGTTTAAGTTTCACGGGATATCGTTTAATCCATATTCTGTTACAAAGTGGCTTTACAATCAAAATCAAATATTATATTATTTTTGCGCACTAGTTTTAATAGTTTCAAAATTTTGCTCCTATACCGTTTTATAACAGCATGATTTCACCAGTGCTGTGTTCCGGATTACTAAATTTTATTTGTCCACTAACTGTTTACTTATTTGTTTATATAGCTAATATCAAGAATTTATAGGGTTTGGGAGGAGAATTTGTAACTCTAAAAAGACCCTATTGAAACATGTTAGATTCGTCCCTATTAGTTCCGTTAGATTCTGTAGAGGGCGCCACGTGTTCCAAATGGTAATTTTTGCGAATTTTTCAGCCCAAATCTAATGTAAACTAAATTACAACCAAGCTAGGGTAAATAATAATTAAATACAAGCTAGTTTTGTTTAGTTTCGTTTAATTTTAGGCTAAAAACGTAAGTAGAAATTCCCACATAAAACACATGGCGCCCTCTACAAACTAAGAATGAACTACTACGAAAGTATCCAAGACGTTTCAGAATGGGTCTCAGTCACAAATTCTCCTCCCCAACCCTATAAATTCTTGCTAATATCTAAAAAAAAATTCTTTGGGTTAGTAATATTATTTGTCAAATATTTTGAGTGTAGTGATGTAGGATATCGTTTTATGTGATTTTAGTTTATTTTCAATACGCAGAAATTGGTTGCAACTACAGTATAAGCAGCAGTAACCAAAAACGCGATCGTCGTAAGGCGGAAAATTAGCCATCCTTGAGATGCTTAACTTCAATACTGCATCATTCATTCGGCGCTCACAATGGCATCCGATGAAGGACGAGTGGTGGGTGATAGTATACGTTTCTAGGCTCCAACTTCGGTTATTACTAGCTTAATTCGTAAGTTGTAGCATTTCATAGTATTTTAAATGGGCAAGTATGTATGCTGTAGGCAAGTTAAAGCAACTGGAAGAGATAGTCTGTTCGATCACGAAAACACCGCCTCGTAGGATGCCTCCGACATCGCCATCCTTCCAAGCGAGGGAACGACCAATCAGAGGGCGCGATTTGGCTGCCTATGCTGAACTGTTTATGAAAGAAATTATGCAGCCCGGTCACAAATATCGACCAACAGTGAAAAAAAGCATTGTTGTTACGAATGCCGCACGCTTTCATCCTGCTAAACTGTCCCTCTTATCATCGTGGGCACATAACCCAGTTTGGGTTCGTGCTCCCTAAAAACCCAGTTTGGGTTGTTGCCGCCCCCCCCCTCCCTCCCGTTTTTTATGCCAAGTCTGTCATCGGTATAACATGTACTTTCGAATAAAAGTACAACTAGTCTACTACAGCAACTGGGTGATGTGAACATCTATGAACGTTACTCTGCATTCTAGCTTAATTCCAAAATTAGTATAACGCTTAAGCGTATAACATACGGATGTAAGCCTTAAAAAGCCCTAATGGAACAGATATTAGAAAATGACATGTCAGCGTCGCACTAATACGTGTAAAAGAATCTCCAGCGACCCAAAAAACAAGCTGGAGCTTCTTTTACAATTATTAGTGCGACGCTGATGGCTTATATGTCTTTTTCTAATATCTGTTCCTTTAGGGCTTTAAGTTTTTTAAGGCTTACATCCGTATTTTATACGCTTAAGCGTTTTTTAATAATAATTTCCTTTATTTTTTTTCTTGTTTTAGCAAGAATAACACAGAAAAGAACACTGTAATCACCTTAAAATAACTGTTATAAGAGAGTCTTTTCCATAGCTGATTCGTTTTATACTGCTAAAAGTGACTTTTGCACCCAATTTCATGTTTTTAGCTTGATCTATAAGACTTTGTTGCCCAAACCCCTGGGAGGCATCACGAGGAGGTTCTGGGGCGGGAGGGGGGGGGGGCAATGATGGCACTTTGGGTATTTGGGGTACATGGCTGGTTCGATTTATACTGTTAAGAAAGACTTGTGTACCAAATTTATGTTTTCTGCAAAATTTCTGCAAAAATGTGTTACTCCACTTAATGATTTCTGCCCAGTGCTCTACAATAATAATTGCTCTGCCGATGCGAATACTGCAGTAACATCAAAATCGTGTTCAAAAGCCCTGATCGGTGTTAATACCTACATTTTGAGCTGTACAAATTGAAAATTGGTTCATTGGTTCGATCTGTAGGTGAGAGCAAAAGTTCTAACCCATTTGGCTTTCCGTGTCAAGAATAATGTAGTTACATTAAAATAGCATGCGAAAGGCCCTAGGCCTTGTCCATACGTACGCTTTAAGCTATATAACTTGAAAATCGGTTCTGTGGTTAGATCTCTAGGCGAGGACAAAGAGTCCCAACAGCAACATTAATGATTTCTGCCCAGTGCTCTAAAATAATAATTGTTCTGCCGACGAGAATACTGCAGTCACATCAAAATCGGGTTCAAAAGGCCCTGGTCGGTGTTAATACCTACATTTTAAGCTATACAAATTGAAAATCGGTTCATTGGTTCGATCTGTAGGTGAGAGCAAAAGTTTTAGCCCATTTGGCTTTCCGTGTCAAGAATATTGTAGTTACGTTAAAATGGCCTGCGAAAGGCCCTAGGCCTTGTCCAGACCTACGTTTTAAGCTATAGAACTTGAAAATCGGTTCAGTGGTTCGGTCTCCAGGTGAGGGCAAAGAGTCCCAACAACAACAACAACAACAACAACAACAACAACAACAAGAAATGGCCAAGCTCTGGACGCCGAACGGTTTGATTGTTGTCATTAAAATTTGTAATGTGATGAAATAGTTGCGACACGACCCCAAATTTTTCAAAGTTCATGCTGAGGCTTACATAAGGCTGAGGCTTGCATAAATACAGATGCAAACCTGTTTATGTTGCCTGACATAGGCCGTGTCAGAATGACTGAGCGGTAGAACGTTGGCCTTTGGTCTCTAAGGTCGTAGGTTCAATTCCCGCTCAGGCTATCTGACGTTTAAGTCCAAAAGGCAACCTAAATAGGTTTGGATCTGTATTTATTTATCATTTTCGATCCAATTGACTTTCCGTCTTGTTTACAATTAATATAGTTAAAGTATTGTTGCTCGATTCAGAAGTTCTCCTTCGGCAAACAAGGTAAACTAGAAACCGCCCCATCATCGTTCAAAAGAAATGAACATCTACGAATAACCCCTTCATAATCTTAATTCTTTTGTTTGTTTGTGTGTCTTTCATTAGAATTGTCTGTGTAAGTAACGATTCGAACTGTCTTTTCAACAAAGATTCGCAGTACTGATGATGTCATGTTTTTTCCGCGTCACAATATTTTCATGCAAACGATATCTAGCCCCTGGATCAAACTAAAACTAATGAAAGCTTGGGTGACTGCTAACGGGAAATCACAACCACTATAAAACTGACCATATAAGGGCGGCTGCCCTAGTATTACTACTACTACTACTACTACTACTACTACTACTACTACTACTACTAATAATAATAATACTAATAATAATAATAATAATAATAATAATAATAATAATTTATTTCAGTAGAAGTACAAATACTTGTAACATCCAAAAAGCACGAAGCCGGAGCTTGTATGTCCCCTGAGCAACGACAAAATAACAAAAAAACATGCAATTTATTAAACATTCAATTACGTAACTCATAATTTGATTTTTTGACATAAAACTAGTTATTTACACAACGTTTCTAAATTAATAATTTGTTAACCATTCTTTAATTACTTTTTTAATGTTCCTCTCAGTAATCATATCCCTGTTTTTTTGTGGAATTTCATTTAGTATACTAGGAATAACAAATGCAGGGCATCTTTTCCCATACGAGTTCCTCCAATTTGGCATTTTTAGCCATGCATTATTATTCCTTAAAGGTCTTAAAATTTTAGCTTGATAAGTTACATTATAAAAATTGTTAGTCACAATTGAAAACCTATAAAGATTCTTAAAAGTTAATAGCCTATTTTCAGCAAAGATTTCCTGTGTAGATCTCTCATTTGTATTAAAGAGTGCTTTAGTGGCTTTATTTAAAATTTTCTGTAGTCGGATTGTATGACAACCTGAAGTTGATCCAAAAATGGAGCATGCGTAGCGAACACATGAGATAATCCAGGCATCAAAAAGACTCAATTTGCTCTTTTTGCCAAGTAGGTGCCGTACCATATAAAGCGAAGGGATAAGTATTCTAATTTTACGTATAATTCCTTCGATATGATGATAGAACTTCCAGTTGTCATCAATAATTACTCCAAGGTATTTGAGGTTAGAGACTTGGTTCAGAGTTGGGCAGTCACATGGAGTTGTGAAAGTACAATGTTCCGAATGTAAAAAAGTTTACAATTATTCCTAAAAGTATGCGATGTAGTTATATGAAGAAACATTGTCTTTTCGGCATTAATAAAAAGTTCATTGACTAGTAGGTATTTATTTATGAAGTCGAAGTCACTTTGAAGGTTTTTATCATTGTTTCCTATTTTTTATGTATAGAGATTAAAAATATGTCGTCTGCATATAATGTAATACATGATTTTTGTATTCCCTCTGTAATATCATTTATGTAAATAAGGAACAAAATTGGACCAAGTACAGATCCTTGTGGAACACCATAAGGAGTTTTGTGCCACTCACTTAAAACCTTATCAATTTTTACGCTGCTTTCTCTTCCATTTAAATGCTGAGTAGAAATGCTAAGACTTTTCCCCCTGATACCAATGTTATAAAGTTTTTTACCAAGGATGTCATTATCTAGCCTTTCAAAGGCTTTTTTCAGGTCAATGGCAATTGCACCGACATGTTTGCTGTCGTTAAGTGCTATATTGATTTTATTGTTAATAAACCTTAAAGCATCAAATGTGCCCATATTTGGTTGGAATCCGAATTGACAGCGGTTTATCAGTTTGAATTTTGAGAGAAAACTCAGTAGTTTGCATGCACAAAATCTTTCAATTAATTTATCTAGGACTGGCAAAAGTGCAATTGGTCTATAATTACTAATAAGTGTTTTATCTCCATTTTTTAATATTGGTCGAATAATTTGCTTTTTTAGTTTAGAAGGCCATACTTCTGTATCAATGATAGCAGAGATTAGAGTAACAAGAATTGCACAGTTTTTTCTTTTGATTGCACAAAATGGTCGAGGAGAAAGCCATCGTGGCCACAGGAACTTTTAATTTTTAATTTATTGATGATCGATAAAATTTCGTAGTAGTTTGGTTTAATTATTTGCATGGTGTTATTGCCCCTGTTCTGAACTGGAGAGCTTTGTAGCGTCACATTTTTATTATTGTTTTTAATCGTAAGCCTACTCATATTTGTTTTTTTCATCTTTTTTAGTTGTGGTACTTCCTGGTTAAAAAAAACTAGAAAATTGTTTGGTAATGGTTGCCAGGTCGTTTTCTTGAAAGGCCTTTCGAATTGTTTCATCAATATTATTTTTTTTCCGATTTTTTATTGAATTTACCCACCAATTTCATTTATTTTTTCCAAAATTTTCGCTCCATTATTTTTATTAATTTCAAAAAAAATTTGATAGAATCGCTGCTTTGTTTCTTTTATTTCCCTGTTGACTTTATTTTTTAGGATTTTGTACTGTGCAATTTGAGCAGGGGTCGAGTTAGTTTGTTTTGATAAGTTTGACCACAATCTATTTTTCTTGTTTATTTTTTTTAGAAGTTCTGAGTTCATTCATTCTGATTTGAACGGTTTAGGCTTCCCTCGATTCTCAGTTTGTTCGAAATTTTTTTTTAAATATTTATTTCTTTCATAAATATTTATTACAGTTTTTTCAGTTTCTTCATATGTCAAGTTTGGGTCAGTAAAGTTATTAAGATAATCCCAATGTTGCCTGTTGACCTGTCTAATAATACCTTTGTGGTAGTAACTTATATTTGTACCATCCGTATATTTTTTTGAATCGCGTATTCTTGTTCTTTACTACTGCAAAGTTGTATAGCCGTAAAATAGTGGTCAGCAAGTTTAATTTTAAAACATAAGCACCACAGTTCCAATTTTTTGTTTTACCATAGATCAGATCGATGCAAGATTTTACCATCTTATTATTTCTAAATTCTTCCCTGGTGGGTGAGTTTATGTACTGAATAAAGCCACAAGTTGCCATACTATTTTCAAATTTCCCGATATCATATTTTTCAGTCGGATCCTGAAACCCTTCCAAAACGTTCAGATTAAAGTCTCCAATTAGCAAAATATTAGTGTTTTTGTTCTAGGCATTAAGTAAGGTTTTTAGATTTTTAATAAAATTTGTTCTGCTTGAGGTTGGTTTTTTTGTAAAGAGCGATTAGTTCAAAACATTCATTACCAAAGTTAAAGGAGCAGTTAATGACATCGTTTTCATCAATTTTTATGTTAGTACATTTTATATTATTTAGTTTGAGTTCACTAATAAACATCATTATACCACCATCTTTTTGGTTTTTCCTACAGTTGAACAATTTGGTCTAATTTCTTAAGTTGAATGTAGTTGCTTCTTTTTCGTTTATATTGATTTCAGTGAAAACAATAACATCCCAAATAATTCCTGCAGTTTCATATTCAGCAAGCCATGAGTCCCAGTTGATTTATAGCTGCGGATATTTGTATGTAAACACTTAAACTCGGTGTGAGGGTAGCCCTGGTCCGTACGCACATTTCAAGCCTATCCCCATGTCCGTGAGAAATTTTTGTGTATTATTGTAGAGCAAGCAGTCTTTTAGATCATCGAAGTTTTCACAAACACAATTTATGTATTCCTTTGAATCACTCATTTTGAATGTAGCTGTGTTGTGTGTTCACTTGTGTTTTTTGCTGTTATTGCTGCACATTCCACGACTTGTGTTGTTTGTGTTGTTACTTGCATTTTTTTCACAAGTTTTTCTAGGTCTTCTTCACTTTTTTCAGGTGCACTTGTCTGGTTTTTTTCGTTTTCTTTGACATTTATTTTGCTATCTTTGAACCAGATAAATCTGTGTGTGCTTTGAAGCTCTTGTTTCGTTTTCCAAAGAAGTGCTTTGTAGAAGATAGGTGTTCATTAATGAAAATTTTTTCCTGATTTCCATTTCCAAAAATGTTATCGTTTGTAATGTTTTTTTTCTTCTTGCATTCAAGCCAGTGGTCTCTGTTGACTCTATTTCTGAATTGCATTAATATTGTTGGTACACGGTTTTTGTTTCTTGATGGGAGTCTATGTGCTTTGTCGATCTATGTGTCTCGAAATTCTGGTATATTAATGGCACCCACAATCCGATAAATCGTGTCTCTTAGGTTTTCATTTTGTTCAGTTTCCACTCCGTATATTTTGATGTTCCTATTTCTACTATATTGTTCACTTTCTTCTTGATTTTGTTTAATAGTGTCGGTGGTAGTTTTTAGGCTTTCTGATCCTCTTGTTCATGTGATTCCTGATGATTTCCTGCGGTTTTGTTTGTCTTCTCCTCTAATGCTTCAATTCTTTTTAGTAGTTTTTTATATTCAGCTTTGAAACCCTTCAAGTCTTCTTGAAATTGATCATATTTCTTGTTTACAAAGTCAATGGTTTGCGGTATTTTTTCGTTTAATTTTTGCCACCTCATCCATCTTTTCTTCAAGTTTTATCAGTTTTTCATTCAATTTGGCATTCGTTTTCATCAGATCAATGTTATCTATTCTTAGTTTGTCATGTTTTTTTCTTGAGTTTCAAGTTGATGGAGTATTTTCTCATTCGATTCAAGAATGTTATTCATTTTTTTACCAGTTTTTCCGTCATTGATTCTTGGTTGTCCATGTTTAATGGGTCGTCCAATTCTTCATCTTTATTATTTGTGTTTTTCTTATTTTATTCATTTCTTTAGTTTCTACATCTCTTGCATATCCATTCTTTTTTTTTTTTTGCATCACTCATGCTAGAAATTGTTGATGCAGCCAGACCAGAGCATTTTTTTCGTAGTGTATTTTTCCTTTACAGAGGGCACAGGCCAAGAAATCATCTTCATTTGCATTTAATTCATTCTCACATGCCCCGCATCGTGCCATTTTTCCTTGTGAGATCTGTAAGTCGCCAAGTCAGGACTTTCGTAAATCAGCCTCGTTTCCAAAAAAATAGTAAAAAAATCAAAATATGGTTGACACAATACGGCTTCCGTATTTTCGCTTCGCGTTTGGTCGTTCATCTGTTGCACTTGAGATAAAATCACTTGTGCACGTTAATCCACTTACTGCTCTGCAATCTCGTTCCGCGTGTATTCGTGTTCATTCAAAACCTCTTGAAACTGCTGTATGGCCACGGAACATTCGTGAAAAAATCTAGTATCGACAGATTTTCAAGAAAAAGTTAAAACAGAGCGGGAGTGGGTGGCAATACACAGCTTCCATGTGTCGTTTCGTTTCGTTTCTTTGATCGCATTGACCCACTATCAGGAGTTGCAATTTTAGTCACTTTTGCACGTTTAAAACACTTACTGTTGGTCGAATTCCGTTCTAGGTATGTTCATAGTCTTTCATAGCCACATGAATCCTGTGGTGGATCACAAATAAATAGTAAAAACTTCAAAATTGGCGGAGCCAGTTTTCTGCCATGGGAGCGTCCATCTTGCATGACGCAATTATAATAATAATAATAATAATTTATTGCATCACATTGCTCGAAGTTTCAATGAAACTCGTATGAGCTACAATAGCATACATGAAAATTAATAATTTAACACATTAATAAATTCAGACATTAGTATAAAAAAAATGGGTCAAAGAAACGGTGCATATATTTTTACATATTACACATATTTTTAACAATGTTACATAGTACTAGGTACTAAGGTACTAAGGTTACTTAGGTACTAAAAGTTCTATTTTTTTCAATATTGATATTGTTTTGTTAGTTCTGTTTTTAATTCTATTTTTAAATCTACTTTATTTTGGTAGTTCAGCATTGTTGGGTTTAGTTTATTGAAAATCTTAGGTATATAATATTGTTTGTTCCTCGTTTCGTATGCATTTCTCCACTCAGGTATTTTAAATCTCTGTGTTGTTTTC
>JAHWFP010024825.1:3355-28213 GCA_023313725.1 Lithobius niger
CTGTGGGCGTATAATACACGATTTACGGTAGATAAAATCTGCTATCATCGTTAAAAAATCCAACTATCATACTTTTAAAAGTTCGGAAAACGTGAAGTACAGATATACGACGCTCAAATTCAAAAAGTTGATACTAAGGGTGTGCGAGTAGAATAATTTTAATTCGAGTCAAGCCGAGGCGAGCCGAGTTTGCAACAGAATAATCGAGTATCAAGCTGAGTTCGAGTATTTGTGCATCTGCCATATGTTGTTTGACCCTCTCTACGATATCTTTTCATGTTTGTCCTATGTACGTAGCATCGCACTCAGTGGAGTCAGTGAAGGAATCCAGAATATGTTAAGATCAAGAGGCTTTGATTCTATTGTCAAAAACGGGAAAAGTATAAAATCTCTGCTGCTAGAAGGACAGACTCGACAACCTAGGGTGACTAAGTGAAGTCGATGGACAGAAAGAAATGGAGAAGGAGCTTGTGTTAGCAGCATGCTGGAAGGTGTTCGTGTCCCATGTGGTGAGTGCGATTCTGTGTACGTGTGAGAAACATGAAAAGGTGTCGTAGAGATGGTTAAACAACGAATGACAGATGGATGAAATAGCTGAAACAAACAGCGTTGCAGCTCACTGCTTGCACACGAACCACAAGATGGCCTGGGAGAAAACGTTTACTCTTATTGTCTCCAACTCCAAAAGAGACGGACATTTAAGAGGGATATAATCTTTGGCTAAAAATATCAAAACATCGATTTTTACTTTGAGTGTCCAACAAATTTGTAAGAACAAGCCATGTTTTCTTCGCTCATTCTCAAACACAAAATACCGTTCGGTATTCGCAAATTTACGGTTGCTTTGAAGAGGGTGAAAAGTCTCTTCCTGCAACCTTCTTCAGGCTTATTTCGAGCATGTTTTTCTTCGGCCTACATCATTGCTGTTCTGCCAGCCCAGTTTTGAATTTTTCCACATGTGTAGCCCTCGATATTTGTCAGAAAGCGCATCCTACTCTTTCAATAAGCCTTCCTTCACGTCAGTGTCCATATTCAGGTATTGAATATTAGGTGTAGCTAGGGCCTGGATGTTCATGAGCTGCTCCTTAGTCTCTCCTATGTAGACAGCGTCACAGTAAACACCCTCTCTCATGTTTATAGTCTTAGCCAGAGATTCTTCCTCCTCATGTTGCTCACTTCCTTGACCACTAATGCTTTCGTCAAAAATTCCTAGTAGTCCCACGAGACAAGATTTAATGCCATCACTGCAGCGAAAGTACGTGTCTACTCTACTTTCCCTCAAGATGCGCTGGATTTTCTCGCTCTCGCCAACACAGTAATTCATACACGTCTTCGCTCTTGCTGTTCTCTCGTTACTTCCCTCGCTCCTTCTTTTGTTCTACCAATCGCTTCTTTCATAAGACGGTGGACTAGGCCTGGGGCCTATCCTAGCGCGATGAACCTGCCTTTCGCCTCGTACAGCTGGCTTTTTTTTGCCACTTCTTCCATCATTTAGTTTCTTGCGAGTTGTACGGAACTTGTTCTGAGTCACTGCTTTTAGCTGGTCTCTGAGATGTCCTGAAGAAAACGGTATTCCTTTTCCCGACACCATGGGTTTTTTTGTATGGACTGTATTTGATGCTTCCATCATCTTTCCTCTCGAGCAGCACTTCCAAAAATGGGATACATCCTTCTTTCTCATTCTCCACAGTAAAACCCAACTCGGCCTTCCATTTGTTCGCTACCTTCATCACCTCCTCGATCTCTCTACATAGGACCACCAAGATGTCCTCGATGAATCTCTTCCATGGCTTAATATCGGGCTTAGTCCTCGTCACAAACCTATCAATGAGGGGTGAGCTGGAGTATCCCATAGGGGCTCCGCTCAGCTGTCGGAAATTCTTGCCTCCGAACTCCACATAAATTGAGGCCAGGAGAACGATTAAAATCTCTTTGTCTCTCTCACAAACAGCCCTCGAAATCTTCATCATACGTGCCAACTCTCTGAACATCTCCAAAATCAGACGATATGATAAGCTCGGAAATAGCTTCGTCACATGAAAAGAAACAAGCAGTTGATCATCAAATATCTAGGGCTACAATCGCGGAAAAGTTCAAGTCTGGGCTGGCAGAACAGCAATGATGTAGGCCGAAGAAACACATAACGAATTAAGCCTGAAGAAGGTTGCAGGACGAGACTTTCCATCCCCTTCAAAGCAACCGAAAATTTGCGAATACTGAATAGTATTTTATGTTTGAGAATGAGTGAAGAAAACGTGGATCGTTCTTACAAATCGTTGGGTATTCAGAGTGAATTATAAACGGGTACACTACTCATGAATATCCGAGGATTGTCAGTTTCATCAATCGAGTTCCTTATTAGTCGACCATGGAGGCCTGACTCATGCATTGGGCTGCATGAACCACCAGATACAAAAAGCAACCTCAACGGAGCAGCAAGTGACAGCAGCAATATAAACAGAAGAAAACACGTTTTAACGCAGCCTGATGAAGATATGAGACGAAGAATATTTAATATTTTGCCTATTGATAATTCGCGAACATTAATTCGTATTGACTTTTTGAATTTGAGCGTTGTATTTCTGTACTTACGCTGCCACCATCTACGCCTCCATCCACTATTCCTGTCGAGCAATAACTTGGTCAAACAGGATCGGCCCCTAACGCAGCTGTACTCTTTTGTTGCTGGCTTCTTAGGGGCATATTGCGAACTTATGATTAAGCTGCTGTAGCACCTAATAGTTTGACAATCAGTATGGCATTAGTTAGACTTCAAAGTTCTGCTTTGTGTTGTTCTCCTGTATACTAAATTACCAATAGTACTGTAAATTGCTTTAATATATATATATTTTTTTTAGGATATCAACGAAGAATGGATATCTGATAAAACCCGGTTTGCATACGACGGTCTGAAACGCCAGCGTCTCACTGCACCTATGGTTAAGAATAAGGATGGAGTTTTGACGCCATGTGAGTGGGAGGATGCCCTTGTTGCAGTGGCAAAAAAGCTGACGTCTGTGCAGGGCAATGAGATTGCTGCAATTGCAGGCGGCCTTGTGGATGCTGAAGTAAGTTAGTGTATACTTCATGGGTGTGCGATACTATCGAATTTCGATACTGATACTTTATTGGTATCAGTAGTTGTATTGTATCGTAATTCAAAACTTGGTATCGATTTTTCAGTAGTATCGAAGGTATCGAAAAAGTATCGTTGGTTTAAAAAATACTGCAGTATTAAGAGAGTACCGAAGAGGTTTTGGAACAGGAAATTAATTTAAAGACTTTACATCATTGTAGATCTGTGACCGATAGGCCTAACGTTTAGTAGCCTAACAGAAGCATCAGTATCACACGTTATTAATGGGCCACCTACATATTGACTCTTTGTTTGTCAGCGTACTCTGCACCAAATAAATCATAAAATCCCAAGAAGAATGGTGATTACTGGAACAGAATACGTTGCAGTTGATTGCTGGGTGTTTATGGAAGCCAAGATTTTATTAATATAAAGTCTTTAGTAATTAGTAATTTGTTGTAATTAGTAATTAGTTGTTCAGTAGCTTTTTAGTGCAACTTGAACCATGAGTAGAGATGCACCGATGTTGGCATCGGATATCGGCCTTTTTTGGCTACATCGGTCATCGGAACATCGGCTTTGGTTTTAGGCAGCAGATGTTAATACATCGGAAATCCACAAATTTATAAATCATTTTGTGACAGTTGTGCTTACACCTAATTTCCGAGAGCTAAATTTTAGACCCACAGAAAATTTTAATTTTATTTCTGAAATCCTCTTAATTATTTTTGAGTCAATGAAAAATGTAACGTAGTTTCATTTTACTTTCTTACACATTGGACCACAAGTTATCGGAATCGGTTATCGGCCGATGATTTTTCAACATCGGAATGTGACATCGGAATCGGCATTTGAGCACATCGGTGCATCCTTAACCATGAGAGTAGCCATCTTGAAATTGAACAGTGCAATGCATGATGGGTACTTTTCCGTAAAAATAAAAGTAACTAATTTGTTTTAAACTTACTAAAAATTTTAAAAATAAACTGAATCTTTTGTTTTAATAAATTATAAATTTAAAAAATATTTTATTTATATTTGTATACAAAAATAAAAAAAAATCCAGAAAGCAAAGTTCTTTAGGCATGTTAGCTTCACTAAGCATTAGTCATAGATCCTGGCAGCAACAATCCTATGAAACTATCTTGTTTTAAACTCAAATTGAATTTTTTTTATTAAACTGGATATGTTTGTGTCACTAAATTACAGATCTTATATTTTCATACATAAATTTAGTATGATTGTATAAAATATATGTTTTAAAAATACAGTATACTGTTAGTAAAGAAACCCAGAAAGCCTATCAAAGCAAAAAAACAAACCCATTTGATGCTTTGTTCATAATTACATAATTATAACATATTTTTTTCTGTATTGCTTTATTTGTAATGTCAAATACATAAAATTGTAAGTAAATTCCATGTAACCTAGTCCGAGTTTATTTTTAAATTTCTATGCTGAACAAGTTGTCTGT
The DNA here is from genome assembly GCA_023313725.1 of Lithobius niger. Lineage (NCBI taxonomy): Eukaryota > Metazoa > Arthropoda > Chilopoda > Lithobiomorpha > Lithobiidae > Lithobius > Lithobius niger. The sequence continues at coordinate 7,906 of JAHWFP010024825.1, forward strand.
AGGATACTCTAATTAAAATTAATATTTTTTTTTCATTAATACTATTAATGATATTAAATACTATTAGCCTTTATAAAACTGATTTAGTGTGCTCTGATATCTAAACAATTCTTGCTTAGGACTGAGAAGTTTGTTCAAAGGAGCCAGTAGCGATGCCAAATGAGGGACAAATTACGAATACTGGTTCACATAACCTAAAATTGATCGAGTGAAACAACATATGGCTGACGTAAGAAACGAGAATGAAGCAAACGGCATCGCCACCCACCGCATGAGTACAAAGCACAAAATCGATTGGGACCAAACAACTACTCTGCTGGTGTCTAATAGTAAGAGGGATTTACATCTAAGAGGACTTGAATCGCTGGCGATTCAGCACTATGAGGCGAGCGGACAACCACTCATGAATTTTCAAGGGCCGTCAAACCCTAACATCAAATTCCTAATCAGTAAAGACTAAAGAGTTGGGGGCACACCTCTCGCTCAAATGGGATCGTGCGAGCGTTAAGCAGACGACACGCGAGAAGTACAGTGGGCAACGGTTTCCACGCATTTTCAAAAACACTGGCACTCATGACAAGGTAAAACAGAAGCAAGCACAAGAAAGGAAGCCTGAAGAAGATAGGAGAGACCGAAATTAACACCACTCGGACTATTAGGCCTATCGAAAATTCGCAAAATACCGTACAGTGTGTATTTTTGTTTTTGAATTTGAGCGTTACAATTGTGATCGACTAAAATTGATTTAAGCTTAGAAGGGTTTGTAGGATTTGGTGCCCGTTTAATTGCATCCAGCACTTCTGGCAAATTCTGCATTCTGTCTTTATTTAAAATTATGATGAAACCAAGGTATTTTAATTCAGACCTGTTTAGCTTGCATTTTGATCGCTTCACTCTGACTCTTGCATCTTGTAATGCTGTTAGGGCTTTCGCTAAGTTGTTATCATGTTGAGCTCCCTTTCCAGCAACTAACACGTCGTCGTAAAACGGTCTGGCGTTTGGCACGTCTTTCAAAACGGCTTCCATCCTTTTCTGGAAAATACCCAGGGAGCTTGCTAGAGGTGCACCAATGTCGACATCTGATTTGAAAAGCTCTGATTTGAAAAGCTGGCCGATGTACCAACATTTTTTTTTTTTTAGCAATTTCGTTACCTAAACCTAATTATTCGTACAAAGTTCATATAAAGACTAACATAGTTCGGTAAAGATTAGCGTAGGCCTAGTTAAATTGCAATTCGAGCCTATAAACAACGTTTTGTAGTCTTGGTCACCTTGGTGGAGTAAGTTAAAAAAAAATTGTCGTCACCCATGGAGACTGGAGTGAGACTCTAACGAACTATTTATTCTTGAGAAAACTATTGCACACAATTATTTCAAACTTACTACAAGCACGCAACAGATATTCATTATAATACATAGAAAACAATCAGATAAAATGGCTTTAATAGTTTCGGAGAACCAATTAAATTACGGGCGGTATAACCAATTAAACCACTTAAATTACGGGTGGTATAATGAACTAAAATTGAAAATCTCCGTGTTGATAAAACGCGTCCGAAAGTTAGGCTAAAAATAGTTTTTCCCACCTGATTAGCGATAGTGTGAAGATTTATAGGCTCCTTTCCGTTTTAGTTTTTTATCGTAGCTGTTGTTTTAATTTTTTAATGTTGTGAAACTTCATCGTTCTTGTGATTTTCGACGACGAACTGAAACATGCGCGCTCACGTGAAATCCGAATCGAGCAGTGGCGGCCATGTTAAAATCGCGCATTAGCCAATGAGAGCGTGCTAAATCTGTCACGTGGTGCCAACTGGCCAATGAGAGAACGCGATCTTCAAATGCAACAGCCAGACACGGCCTATTACAATCTGCCTGATTGACCAATGCCAAGTGGGCATCAAGAAAATATGTTGAGAGGCCTAGATAGAGGGGAATTCCAGATTTCAACGAATCCAAGATGGCGGCACCCACTCAAATGGTTTCGCCGCTACTGCCAATCAAAAATGAACAATTTTCTGCTTTCTAACTTCGGAAAAAAAGAACGAGGTCGACATTTTTGCAGTATTTAGTGAGTCTATGCTCAACTAAAGTGCTTTTTATAAAATTATAGACATCGGTAACAACTTGTTTGGTTTAGAAATCAATGGACAACATGTCAGGTAGCAAATTTCAGCTTTTCTCAATTTGATATTTTGGCCTAAAATTGCGTTTTTTTCGACCTATCATTTCCCTTCAATGCTTCAACGTCGTTACTGCGTTTGGAATGATTTTTTTTTGGACGTGTATATACCGTTCATACTGCTTAAAAGGTTAAATGTCCCACCGAGTTCTTTGCCTTCAGAAAGACTGTTCAGAACTGGTGGAAATATTTGCACCAAAAATATCAATTTGCCTCCAGAAAAATTAATGATGCTGGTCTTTCTGAATCAAAATCTTCCATCTGTTAACTGGAAGTACTGATAAGCCAAACAGTGCTTTTAACTTAGCAATTTATCTTTTAAGCGTTTTTAATATTTTAATTAGTACTTGGCTAATAATGATGGTAATTTTTTTTTAACTGAGCTTAATTACCATTGACTGTAAACGGCTGTATGTTAATATTACTATTCAGTAAATGAATGGTTTACGAACACATTTGACTAATTTTGAAAAATGTCGTTGTGGAACATACTGTGAAACTCCAAATTCAATAGCGACTACAATAATTTCAATTTAAGTTCGCTCACTAACTAACACATGACCAATTTTTTTTTTTTAACATCGGTAGACATACATCGGCATCGGACATCGACCGATGTTTTTTTACGTCTGTTTCAGAGCACATCGGTGCATCCCTAAAGCTTGCAAGCCCCAGAGTGGCACTAGTACAAACCTCTACAGGTATTTATAGTCAAGATTGACTTTAAACTTTCTTCCAATTCCATTTGCAAAAATGCATCAGAAAGATCTATCAATGAAAACGTCTCACAACCAGCTAGCTCACTAAAGAGGTCCTCTGCTTGAGGTACAGGAAAGTATTCCACAACAATCTCCGGGTTGACAGTGATGGAGTAGTCGCCTACAATCCGGACGTCTCCATTTGGCTTGAAAACTAACACCACCGTAGTAGCCCAGGCGCTATAGTCAACCGGTTTAAGAATCTCTTCTCATACTAAACGGTTTATTTCATTTTCAACTTTATTTCTCATAGCCAGGGGAACAGGTCTAGCCTTCATAAATTTAGGTTTTGCATCATGCTTCAACCGAGTCTCCGCCTTGAAATCCTTGAAGGTTCCCAAGCCCTCTTTAAAGAGTTCAGGGAAACCATCAAATATTTCTTCGTCAGAGACCCGGCCAATAAACAATTCATCATCTACACTATCTACGTCATAAAACTGACTCAAATCGAGTTTAAACATGGAAATGCAGCCCTTGCCAAATAGCGCAGGCTGGTTGCCAGGTGCTACAACAGCACACAGACGTTTAGTTTGTTTAGCAAATTCAACGTTTAAATACACTACCCCCAATTGTTTAGCTACCTCTCCCAACCATGATTTCAAAATAATAGGAGACTTAGGAGTTGCTTCTAACTTTACATTCTTAAAGTATTTACGATACCATGAAATAGGGATTATTGTTGCATCGCAACCTGTATCAACTTCAAAAGTTGAAGACGTACCATTTAACCGACATGTAATAGTCCATTTTTTTGTTTTTAACTGAGTTAGCCGCAGTACAATACATCTTGGAAACATTAGTTGTACTGAGCTACTGCTTGAATCAGACACCTCACATTCCTGCTCATCGTCAACAAAATGTGCACTTTTACCATATTTATGATTTTTAGACGTATGTTTTGATTTAGACTTAAACCTGTTACTGGCTGTAGTCTTACTATTCGAACTAGACTTACTTGCCTTACTCACTATCAGATGACCCTTAGTACCACAAGTTTCACAGGAATAGTCCTTATATCTGCAGACAGGCCTTACATGCCAGATTTTCCACAACAATGACAAATGACAAATTTACTTGACTTGCTTGTCTTAAATGACTTAGTTGAGGTATTATCGGTCTTTACATAAGTTTTTATAGAAGAACAGTATTCAAAATCTGTAGTATACAGTACCGTACTTTTAGAAAGTTTTAAAAATTTTGACAAATGTCAACTTATTCACAGTTGTGATTATTATTTATTTTCTTTCAGGCTTTGACTGCCTTGAAGGATTTACTAAACAAGTTAAATAGTGAGAGTCTCTGTACTGAAGAGATTTTTCCCATGGACGGAGCAGGAACAGACCTTCGTTCGAATTACTTGTTGAATTCTCGCATTGCTGGCGTTGAAGAATCTGATTTAGTTCTTCTAATTGGGACGAACCCTCGTTTTGAAGCACCACTATTCAATGCCAGAATCCGAAAAATGTTTATCCATGGTGATCTTCAAGTGGCCTTGGTTGGAAGCAAAGTTGATCTCACCTATGAATATGAGGTAAGATGCTTAACGGTGTATGCTATGGATGTGTGAACCCTTTTTTTTTTTTACTTTAAAAGAAACTAGTGCATGTGTATACTAGTTTGACATAAATAATGGAAGAGAATTAACACGATGCACCAGTAAAGAACACTAATTATTGTTAGTTTACTGATGGTGTAGTGTTCATTTTCTTTGTTTAATGTATACATTATGTCTTCTTTCCACCATTGTTATCGCCGATTGCCAGTGTTCGTTAATCTGTCTTGAACAAGCTAATATGGTATAAATACGGTATAAAATGGTTTAAGTAACATTAAAATACTCGCCTAGCGTGTTGAAAATGTTGACTAACCTTAGTGGTTCGCACCAATTCCAAGTTGCATCATCAGCGGGTGATGCATTTCATTTTCACCAATCATTCTGTCGTGAAAACACAACAATGGTTCCTAATGTGAACATTCATGATTTTGGAAAATTCTAAAGCGAAGAAAGGGATGCTCAATTTCACAACAACTGGCATTGTACTCGTATGCACTACAGTGTCTGTTTACAGTGACTGTGATGCTGTATACATTGGAGAAACACAAAAAGGGGTTGTGACTCGCATTAAGCAGCATATGGTAGACGTGAGAAAAACGCAGATGAGAACAGCATCGCAGCTGATTCCATGGCGACCGAGCATTCCATTGCATGGGAGCACACTGCTGCATTGATGGAATCTTAACAATACCAACCCCTTTGATCGACATTGTAGAATCTTCGAGTCGCTGGCTCTACTGCGTCACTTCAGGAATGAGCGGTTTACCCAGGGCCCCGCAAACCCCAATATTAAATTTCTGGTGCAAAAGGATTTCAACGAACACCTTTCTGCTATGTGGAGTGGAGTGGAGTGAATGCACTGCATGGTAAGTACGGGAGGCTACACATGTCGCGATATTCAAAATCTGATAGACAACAGTTATAAGAAAAGAAGCAAAACCAACGTTCCCGCAAGCCTGATGAAGCAGACAAGAGACAAATTTGTAAGACACACGATGGATGAGTATAGTGCCTGTTGTAAAGTAGAGCATCCTTTTCTTTGTTCTAAAAATTTACAAAATCATTGTCTCATCTTTGTATATCCACCTGCTAATGATGCAATTTGAAATACTGAGGTATGCCAACCTTTTCAACTAGCTGGTGAGCATTTGACCATAAACTATAATTCTCATTCATAGAATCACTCCTCGCTGTGTTAACTGGTGGGAAGTCCCTCTTACCTGTCTGATCAATCGGCACCCTTTATTTCACTATTTGCATACAGTTTTCCTTAATTTCTACAATTTTTGACGTCATTCCCGCTGCCCGCGTCACGTCCGGTCCTCCTCCATGCCTACTACCCATTGTCTCTCTTGCCGTCGTTACGGCAACTCGAGTCGGTTTCGCGTGGAGCGAAAACTTTGGATTGTTGCGTAAGTTGCGAGTGTTAACGCCTTTAAATAGTGTGGTGTAGTCATGCCAAAGGACAACAAGCCGAAATCAAGGGCAGTGCGAGTGGATTATCCGGCAGATGCTGGGGATAGCGATGTTCTTGGAGTGGATGGAGCGAGAAAGCAGACGGACGTAAATCAAGATGGTGACGTTAGGCCTAAAGACAAGTCGGGAAGCATGCCCGCTACGTAGAGGTGGGCGCGGGTCCAATTTTTGGGAACCGAAATTACCCGCATTTACATAAACTGGAACCGACCCGCAGGGAACCGCAATGTCTGAACTGACAACCGAACCGACCCGAAACCGCAAATGTGTGCTGTAATAAGACCCGACCCGACCCGAACGCGGTTTACCCGCGGTTAACCGCTAAATACAAATCTAACAAAGACATTGATTAGGAAAAAAAAATGTTGGAACAAAGAAAGCCACATGAAGCCATTGTTATGTTATAAATCAACAAACGCCATTCTTTAGTTGATTATTTTTTGTTCTTCAAAGAATTTTTTTTAGTTAGTTAAAAATAAGTTTAAAAAAGTCTTGACAGCGTGCGTCCCTTCCTTCCTCTTCAAGCGTGCATTTGCTGTTTGTGCGGTTTAATTAGCTATTGACGGCGCACTGAAGTTTCGGTTTCGGGTCATGCATTTTCTACCTCAATTGGCCTTGCCTTCATGGTGAAGGGAAGAAAGGTAAAAAAAAAAACCAATAGCCACGATTGTTTCGCATTTTCTATGACATGCGGTTATCAGCGGTTATTATCAGCGGTTAGCTGCGGTTCACCCGCAACCGCACATAATTTTATTTTTCAGACCCGCAGCTGCCCGCAGACCGCAGTAATTATTTTTTTTGGAACCGACCCGAACCGCATCGAACCGTGGTTTACCCGACCCGTGCCCACCTCTACCTCTATGCCAGCCATTCCATGGGGCAGCTTGGCCGAGTCCATTTCGGGTTTGCCAGCGATTATCAGTAAGGAAATGCAGGGGGCATTTCGGCAAATGATGGTGAACAGCGATTTTCATAAATCGAAAGTTGAAAATGATTCGGACAGAAGTGGTCCGAGGCTTAATGAATACCGTCAAAGGGACGAGGCGAATTGGTGCGATTTTCCGAGCCGTGCATACCGTCATAAGGACGAGGCGTGTACATACCCGAGTAATTCTGCCCAGGAGTGAGGCTAGGCATATTTGGAAGGTGAAGTGGATGTTTGGCAAAATGATTATTTTAATAATTGTAATAAGAGGCGGCGGCAGGAGCCGCAAACGGGTAGTCAGGCTCGAGGCTGAGTACCCGTTTGCGGCTCCTCGAGGCGTGGAGGGGAACGATGCCGATTATGATGGCGAGTGGCGTGAGCCATTAGATATGGCGAATAATTTGAACAGTGGTGGTTTCTTGGAGACTGATGCTGGAATCAGGGACGATCCACTGCGTGCATTGGAAGGAGCAACACCGGCGTCGTGTCTGAGTGTCAGCGTGGTTGGTAATACGTCCTTGCCTGAGGCAGTGGCACAAAACGTCCGATATGGACGGTGGAGCCGGGCGTCAGGCAGTGGTGGTCCAACACAAGGATGCTTGGTTGACACCAACGGAGCGTGAATCTGTTTCGGACAGGTATGTGGTAGACAGCTTGGTACAAAAAGAATGTGGGCCGCCGCGCGCGCCATTAGTGACGAGGAACACTGATCGGTCGCTGGAGTTTGTAGACATGGCTATGGCAAAAATGCAAAGAAACTTTGTATTAGTACTGTTCCCCTTGCTGCGGGCGCTTCAATTGTGCACAATGGAACCGATCGACGTAACGTCCACGTGGAAATCACAGCTATCGCAGGTTATTGTGGACGCCACAACCCTGCAAATCCAGGCGTTGTTGTCAGGGAACGAGATACAACGGAACCGTTTACAGTGGACATTTGCGGAAGAGCTCCGGTCAGAGTTGACATTGAGACAGCCTACCTTGTCAGAACTATTTGGGGCGTCACTGAACGACTTGCTGCGTCAGGTACAACAAGAAGTGGCAGCTGTACGTAAGGCAACGCCTACTCAGAGGAGAGTGGTTTTTCCAACTCAGCGGCCGTTTCGGAAAGGTGCCCGAGGGGCGCAAGGCGGCCAGGAGATGGTACTAGTGCGAGGAGTGGAGTGTCCCCTGCCGGAGCCAGGGCAACAGTAGGGAGGTTTTCTGTTAAAGTTACACCAGCTAGTACGTTGCAAGGAGTGGAGTGTAACGTTTCCCAGGGGAATCGTTGAGTGTTAGACTGGAGAGGCTCGACAGCAGGGGTGTCGAGGAACGTTGTTTCGAGTGAGTTGTCAACACTGGCCCGTGAGATTGTGGAAGCGGACGTGGCGGAGTCTTCACGACGACTCTATGAAGGTAAGTGGTACCATTGGGTGCAGTGGTGTGAGGAGCGAGGTCTGCCCCCAATGGGGCCCAGGTAGAGTGCTGTGTGAATTTCTTAGCAGAGATATAATCCATGGGTTTAGTGCATAGTACTTTGATGGGTTTTGTTGCGGCGTTGGGCCGATTGCCACCTGGGGTGGGGCGATCGGTGCATGTCAGCTCATCCGTTAATTAGACGATTTTTAAAAGGGGTGTTCTACCCGCGGCTTCCGGCGCCACGGCACGTTTGCATCTGGGATCTGGCAGTGGTAGCCAGGCTACTGCAGACCTCGCATCCGCCCAGAAGTTTGAATTTAAAGACCCTGGCATTCAAAGTCTGCATGCTGCTGGCAATTGAGGATAATACATCAAGTGAACTGGCAGGCCTTAGCCTGTGACATTACACCGACCGATGCAGTGTTCGTCGTGCGTCATCATAAAACAGCCAGAGTAGCGGCCCCCTTGTTTTTCCTCCGGCTTCATCGCAACGAGGGAGGGGCCTTGGACGCATTGAGATGTCTGCGGTCGTACATCAGCAGGACCGAACCACTGCGGGAAGTGGAAGCAAGAAAGACTGGGCACAGGCCAGAACGGCTGTTTCTATCTCACGTACAACCCCACAAACCAGTGTCCTCTCAGACGATAGCGAGGTGGTGTTGTGCTACATTACAGGAGGCAGGCCTTGCCATATCGCAGTTCCGGGCCCACTCGGTGCGCTCGGCGGTAGCCTCGGCAACATCACCATCCCAGATAATGGCGATGGCCAATTGGGCATCGTTGTCCGTATTACACTTGCGCTGCCACTTGCAGAACTGGCACCGGGGCTGGTGGGACAGCTGTTACAACGGATGAGGAGGAATGGCCTGCTATAACAATCCAGGTAAGTGACTGGGTCTGCGCCACGAGTGTGAATCTGTCCCACTAGTTAACACAGTGAGGAGTGATTCTATGAATGCAAATTGGTGAATCTACCAGAGAACTTGTTCTCGCAGGAGAATCGAAGTTCTCAGATTAGAATCCGACGAAGCTGTGTTAGCTTAACCTCCCTCCTGCCTCGGTTGAAAAACAATGGGTAGTAGGCATGGAGGAGGAAGTGGGATGGAAGGGAACCGGACGTGACGTGTGCAGCGAGAATGACGTCAGAAATTGCAAAAATTAAGGAAAAATTGTATGCAAATAGTGAAATAAAGGATGCCGATTGGTCAGACAGGTAAGAGGGACTTCCCACCAGTTAACACAGCTTCGTCGGATTCTACTTTGAGAACTTCGATTCTCCTGTGAGAACAAGTTCTCTGGTAGAATCACCAATTGTCTATGAAGAGCTTTGAAATCCATTTGAAATAAACTAGAGAAAAGGCACCCATCTGCCATATTTTTGGCTTGCCAATACCGTATTTATATGTGAATAATGACAATAATAAGAATACATTAAAAAACTATACGCATTATAAGTGTAAAAACAGTACCAATATTTTCCAAGATGGCAGGATTGATGTGAAGAGTTCCCTCCATGTGTATATCTTTTTTTGTTTTAAAACATTGAAAAATGAAGCCACTGTCCCATTGCTTTGAAATATAAAGGTACAGTTTTTATTCGTATAATGTGTGGAGTTTTTTTATGTACTCTTATCATCTTTGAACACATTTTTAATTTTTTACCAACGAAATGATGGTAATGCCAAACAAATGAAAAATTCTTTTTAGGCCAAAGTAATCTGAAAAATCTTTAGGTATGCTAGTTTGTTTGTGATTGTGCTGTTACAAAAGTAAGGTTCAAGCCCAAGTCTGTTAGTCGATTCATGAAAACGAGCGACTTCTGGTGGCAGTTGTCGTTGAAAACAGCTTTGTTTCAAATTCTTTCTGTTACGTTAGCCTAGGTGCCATCAACATAATTCTTGATATATCTCATTTTTTTATGTTAATTTCATGGCTTCCGTTAGACCATTTTTGGGTAGGAAATCAACAAACCATTTTCATCAACAGACTATCATATAAAATTTGTTTTAAATGGGTTACCAAAAAATGATGAGAAAATTCGTGCGTGATTGACCTAGCTTTGCTTGCTGTAAAATAAGTATTCCATTAAAACTTTTTCTTAATTCTGTAATTTGTTTCTTTTTGTTTCAGCACTTAGGTGATGATGTCAAGACTCTTGAAAGTCTGGTTAATGGTTCCCATCCATTTAGCAAAACTCTGGCGTCTGCAAAAAGGCCAATTGTCGTTGTTGGGAGCGCTATTCTTCAACGTGCTGATGGAAGCGCGCTATTCAGTATGGTATCAAAACTTGCTGAATCTTCTCAAGCAAAATGTGACAAACCTTGGAAAGTTTTAAATGTTCTCCATAGGGTAAGTTAAATCAGACATCAATGTATTGAGTAAAAACCTTCGATCTCGGACATAAGGAGCTTGAGGAATCAAACGGACTATGTTCAACGAGAGGCCGTTTGTTGATAATTAGCACAGACACCAGTGAAGTGTTTCTTTTTAAAACTTGTGCGTATTTTTCGAGTTTTAAATTACCATTCTAATATTTTATTAACGAACTTTGGATCAAGTGTGTTAAACTTTTGATCAGTGTTAAACAGTTCAGCCCTGACCTACTAAAATTATACCTTCCTGTAGAAGAATTAAGTAAAGTTCTGTCCACAAGCTGTGATTTAGTAAGCTTATAACTTTTCTCTTTATAGTAAATTTACACTGTAGGTTTTTTTAGACTGCAGGTTGGTGTAATTATCTTGTAAACCATGCTAGGTATTTACTGTTTATTATGTCTTCTGAAATAAGTACAGATGCAAACCCATTTCCGTTTCCTTTTGGACTTTTTGCTGAGCAGGAAAAGACCAAATGCTGAAGTTGTAACACTAAGCTACCGTGTCAGTATGGCTTGGCCAGAGACGAAACCATATTCAAGGCTAACCTACAGCTAATTGCAAGGGTATTTGCAGTCATTAGCAAACTTACCTTTTATATTCTCGAATTTGGCCAGATGGGAATGTTGGCACCATCGTGTTCTTAGTTTTGTTTCTAATATTTACTATGATTTTGTTTCTGTAACAATTCCATAGTTGTAGTTCGTAGTACAGAGATAAACCGTTGCTAAAGGACAAAGAGGGAGAAGGAATACAGCAGCTAACAGCTAGTGGAACAGCATTTGCACAGCTACTCGTTCTGTTACAAATTTCTTGAACTACACAGTAGCGCCATCTTTCTTTCTCCAGTCCAAAACGAAGAGAAGAATCGTTCACAGAAGAATTGGATTAGGCTGACAAACTATTTCTAGTCATTTACTAAATTTGTACCTAACTTAACCTGAACTGTAGTAACATCATTCCAAACAAAGTACACTCACCAAATTCAAGGCTGTGTATGAACCCTGCTTAGCGGTACAACTTGGGCCTTTGGTTTTAAAGGCGAAGGTTCAATTCCCGATCAGGCAGTCTGACATTTAAGTTCAAAAGGCAACGGAAATAGGTTTGCGTCTGTATTTATTTATCAACTTTCCGAACCGATTTCGGTTTCTGCCCTGTTTATTCTTTTGGGGAATGTTCACAAATTACGCAACGTCTGGAAGGGGGGGGGGGGTGTTTGAGCAAATGATTTAACCACCTGTTATAATGGGGAGAGGAGGGATGACAAAGTGTTGCATAGCACACTAATTTTCATTAAAGATTCTATAACAGTTTTTACTTTGATACTTCATGACGCAATTTTTCGAAAGAAACACGGTGGGGAAGATCGGCCTAACAAGTACGGAGGGCTACGAGAAATGGCATGTTTGAAATGTTGTGTAGCACAATGATGATTGGGGAACTAAGTTTGAACAATACTAGGCGTGCCTGAGGAAGACTGACGACCCTATTTGTCGAAAATTCGCTGGATACTGTCTAGGTAATCCCTGTTTTGAAATTGTGTGCTTTCCGAGTGTTTCTTGGGACTAATTTTCGCAAACTTTTTTTTGCCAAAATCTTTTTCTGACTTCTGTTTACAACTTAACATTTTTATTTTTTTCAAAATCACTGGTCGTTACGTCCCTAGGTAAAGTGGAGTTTATAAAAACGAATTCATCCAAAACAAAAGTGTATACAATTATTGGGGGAGGGGTAAGATACTCCTACGTATTGTAAGATGGGGTTAGGCTAAGTGTTTAAAAAAAAACCAGCAACTGGGGGTGTTTACTGTGGTTTTCATTCTGCATCTTGAAATTTAGAACACTACCACAAACGGGAACAAAAATAATGTTTACTAAATTTTCAGTGAAATTGAAACTCTAGTCTTGTATTTAACAGTGAACGGAAAATACAGGAATGTTAAGTACAAGACTGGATGGAATTTTTAGTTTCATCCAAAGATTAGTGAATATTATTTTTGTTTTTGTTTCTGGTAGTGTAGTGTCACTTTTTGACATCGGTGTAACACTTAAACCGATGTCAAAAAGGGGGACCGTGAAATGTAAAGCTGCAATCAGTCACGGTCACTTTATTAAGAATTAGAGTGGAAAGTGTAGTAGTTTTAACTTGCGTTCTGCCGCTCCTCCAGCGCAAGCAAGTAGGGATTTTCCTTCTCTCGGGCTCAGGCAACATTGGGTTAAGTAAGTGCTTAGTATGTATTTAATCATGTTTTTTCCTTCTTCATTTAGGTTGCTGGTCAAGTGGCTGCTTTGGATTTGGGCTACAAAGCAGGGGTGGATCATATCCGTAAAACTCCACCTAAAGTTTTATACTTGTTAGGAGCTGATGAAGGTGCTATTAGTAGGGAAGATTTGCCGAGTGGTTGCACTGTCATTTATCAAGGTAAAATTGCAAAATAGGCATTTATGTTTAAAACTACTGTTGAAATACTTTTAAACATTAAAAAATCCAACCATCTTACTTTGAATGTTCCGAAATATTAAGTAAAAAAATGCCACTCTTAATTTAAAAAGTCAACACTATTTAATTGGTGGCTATAAATTTTGTACAGGCAGATGACGAAGAATTCATTTTTGTCGTCTTATCTTCATCAGGCTGCTTTAGAACGTGTTTTCTTTTACTCACATCGTTGCTTTTGCTTGCTTCATTGAGGATGAGTTTCAAGCTAGGGAGGTCTCGTGCCTGCTGTATGCATTTGGCCTCTCCAGTCGTCATGCCGTTTTTCGGGGAGATGTTGACTATCAAGTTCTCAGGAACTCGATCGATGGAAATAACAGTCCCTAAAGGAACCTCCTCACGAATAAATTACAAAACAATTCGAAAGGCGTAACACATACAGCAGGCACAACACACAACTAGTTTGAAACACACCCTTAAAAAATACGTACAAATTTTACTCAAAAAATCGTTGCACTAAAACAAATTCTATCGATTTTTGAATTTTCGACAGGCTGCCATTACTAAAGTGCATCGATCGTTGTGCAAATGGCAGACGACTAGGACGCAACTCTGGCACGTAGCCTCCCGTATTTACGAGGTGGCATTTGGTGCTTCTCACCATGTCACTTTTTCATAAGGCTTTCGCCCAGTTCTCTACTGATGGGATGCTGGGTTGCAGGGTTCGGCAGGCCTTGTATTTTCATAAGCACTGTACCTCGGGACACTTAATGCTAGATTGCCAGGGATTCAAGGCCCCTCAAATGTATGTATCTTGTGGAATTTGACGCTAGAAGTGTTTGTTTGCGGCTCCAGGCTATCTTGTGCTGCCTGTCCATCACATGTGGCAGTGCTGCTCTTCTACCTGGTTTCTGGTGTCGGCCATGTGCTTACTCACTCTCGTGGATACCTTTTCTAGTCTCTCCAATATAAATGGCTGGGCACTCCACCCGATACCCACAGCCTGTGGTATGTTGTTAACGTTTTTCAGTTCGTCTTCCATATCCTTCTTTTCTTGTGAGCGGTATCACTTGTCAGTGCTACCTTTCGTCTTGTAGAGAACCATCCATTTAAAAAAATTTTCAAAAACGTGCCAATCCCACATTTTTAAAACTCATGTTGTAGACCATCACTCACTCCATCAAGGTAGGTTACTCCCACTCGTCTCACGTCAGGTAGTCTGTCAGTGGTCTTATCCTTTTCTCGTGCTCCCGCATCACTTCTTTCTTCGGCCTCTTCCTTTCCAATCGCTCGGGCTTCTTTCATAAATCGATTTAGGAATCCCGCTGGATACTTCAGTTCAACAAACCTTCCTTTGGTGAACTAAAAATACTTCGCAGTCTCACTCGTGCTCGAGTGTCGCACAACTCTGATGAATTCATTCTTGGTCACGTTCATCAATTGCCCCTCGTGTGGCCTGAGTTATGTAGCAACCCTCTGCCAGTTGTTGTCGGCTTCGAGTATGGAAAGAAAATAATGGTGCCTTCCAGGGTTTAAGCTGGCAGTTGTTTTATTTTAGCAATTTGGCTAATTGCTCGCCAGATTTAGTAGCCAAATCCAACTTTCGTTAGCCAAACCACGCAATAAATTTACCCCCGAGAATCAAAGAAGCAATATTTGGATCTCCCCCACCCAACCATCCAACAAAATTACTTAGCTTAGTAGGTTTATCTTTTCAAATTACTATAGGACATGCACTTATAAAACGTTTGGCATTTTTAAATGTTGATCCTCTTACTATCCAATTTCATAGTAGCAGCAGGAGGAGAAAGGGGTTCAACTCCAATTTGCTTTCTAGAATGAAAGTTGAAAATTTTTGTTCTCGTGGTTATTTCGCACGTGATGTTGGGTGAAAATGAAGTGACAATCGAATACTGTATATGAAATGTATAGCCACCTAACGATCAAGCGTGAATGACTTCACAACTTGTCACCTGTGACTGAAGAGATGCTGCCGAAAGTTGGTGGACTGCGATGTGCTGGAGCAGTTTGTAGCGATCCTATAGACTATGGTTCTATAAAACTGCAACAAATCGTCAGTAAATAAAAAAAAAACCATCAGTAAATCTTTTTTTCTTTTTCAACGTCTGAAGACAACATAACTAAACTAACAACCGGTAAAAGTAGGCTGCTCCTGGCGCAGTGAGGACTCCACAAATCCATCAAGGCACAACAAATTTTAATTTTCGAAAGTATGTAACTTTCTTGCTCACCTACAAGATAAAAACAATGATATATACTAAAAAAACCACAAACACTCGCACCTGACAGCCTAAAAAACCCACAATACTTACAAAACGCTCGATATACATGATTAAAAAACACGCAAATTCACAAACGCAGCCTGATATGCCGCCATCTTGGAGATTAACCGATTTTACCATTCTCTCAAGCTCCACAAAATAATCTGTTTTTGAATAAACTAACAACGTTAAATTAAGGTGAAGAAAATTCTTAGCGATTTGGCTAATTGCAAACGGAAATTATTAGCCAAATGAGACGACTGTTAGCATTCTGGCGATTTGGTTACCAACAGCTTAATCCCTGGTGCCTTCACTCTGTCGCTTTATTTGAATGTCAAGAAAGGGAATTTCTCCTCCTGCATCATGCTCACAAGTGAATGATAGGTCCTGTGCCATCCATTCAGGTGCCCAAGGCTTATGAATATACAAGGTCCCTCGAACCCTTCAATCCAGCATCTCATCAGTAGAGAACTGGGCGAAAACTTTACGAAAAAGTGGCACGGTGAGAAGCCACTTTGTAAATACGGGAGGCTACATTCCAGAGTCACGCCCTAGTTGTCTATTCCCACGTCGATCGATGCACGTCGGATAATGTAAATCTTGTAAATGAGCTCTTGTGGTGGCCTGATGAAGACGAGGACTATTATTTTTTCCATCTTTAGTCGTTGCAGGTTGTCGAAAATGTGAAAATTGGTAGGATTCAAAATTTGTTTTGAATGTAAAATGTCTTGGAATTTTTTGATCATTCAAAGTATGATGGTTCGTTTTTCGTTTTTTCGCCAAAACATGAATACACACAATCTCACAACAAGGCAATTAGTCCAAATTTCCACAAATTTTCAACAGTTAGTATGGAGGAGAATGTAATATTTTTCCCAACTGTCTTCTTGACGCAATATTTTTAGGGTTTTCCAGTGTGGTTGTTTACATTCAAATTGTGCAACACCGTGGCCTTCTATGTTGATTGGGCAGTGGCCATGGTTTTGGTCTTCGTTGTTGGTCGTGTCATTTCCATTCGGTTGCAAGGCTGATGTGGATGTCGGCTCTCATAAGGTACTGGATTGCAGGTGTGGATGGTGCTTGGTGTTCATGAGGTCGTAGTTCTCTCGCTTTTGTGCCTGTATAGATTAGAATTCTAAGCCTCTCAAATGCCGATTTCTTTTTGAATTTGACACAATCAGGGTCTCGGTATTCTCCCAGTCTATTCTATGCTTAGTACCCATTAGGTGGACTGGGACGTCGTTTTCTTCTCAATTATTCCTAGCATCTGCTGTATGTTGGCTTACACTTTTCCTCACTCCCTTCCTAGTCTCTCCTACATCAAAGGCCAAGGCCACGGCTACCGCCCAACAACATCGAAGACCACAGACACCGCGCGCTTTGTAAAATAATGGGACTGATGTGAACCAAAACCAC
Source organism: Lithobius niger (assembly GCA_023313725.1). Classification (NCBI taxonomy): domain Eukaryota; kingdom Metazoa; phylum Arthropoda; class Chilopoda; order Lithobiomorpha; family Lithobiidae; genus Lithobius; species Lithobius niger. The sequence goes on from JAHWFP010024825.1 coordinate 24,703, forward strand.
AGAAAAACCTCAAAGTAGCACCTGAAGAGGACAGTTTTGGAGACGTATTACATTCTTCTACACAAACTGTCGAAAATTTATGGAATTTTTTGACTAATTTACTTGTAAGATTGTGCATATTTGTTTTGGTGTTATGAAACACACTCTGAACGAAGCAGCAAAAACAATGATGTGAACAAAAGAAAACAGGTTCTCCTATCGAAAATTTGTAGTGTTGAATATTTGAATTTGAGCGTCATATGCTCTTTTATTCTCTATTTATTGCTGTAAGGTTTTTGCCTACCGCATTGTTTGGTGCGAGATTGATGCAGTCATAAAACCGGCATAGTATCGGTATGTATTGGTGGCAAGTAACCGAAAGTACCAGCAGCTAATTGCAATTTGGTAAACACGAACCAGTATCAAACCAGCATCGGAAAAAGTTGTACCGACACAGCTGTAATTTAATCCTATTTCCAAAGTAGACGTTCATGTAAAAGAAGAAATAATTTTTAAAAAGGTTTTTTAGACCTGCACTTGCCCGAGATCCCAAGATTTCTTTCATGGCCTAAGGAGTTCGTGCCGATTTTGCTTATTTCTTACCTAGGTCTAATACTGTTAGTTAGGATCTCCTGGAAGGACGATTCCATTGTCACTGGAGCGCAAGATGTTAAGAGAGATTTCCTCGAGTTAACCCAAGAAAAATGCTGGGAACAACATGTGGTTAATCCAACTCGTGTCGTGCCTAATCAAGTACCTTCCCCGTTGGACCTTGTACTTACTTTCAGCGACTGTTCTATTACTTCCATTAGACATTTGGCCCCGCTAGGGAATAGTGACCACGATTTCCTTACATGGAACGTCCTCAGTGCCCCTACGTACTGAGAAAAAAAACTTGGCAAATTACAACTACAAGAAAGGGAAATTCACAGAGATGACTATTGCTCTAGCTGAAATGGACTGGGAGTAATCCTTTGCTGTTAAAACAGTTGACGAGTACTGGGAACACCTTAAGAGCAATATCACTCAGCTGACTGAGCTTTATACCGTAAATCGTGTATTAAAAGCCCAGTTGAAGCTAAAGCCCACCCCCTAAAATGCTGTAAAGTCAAAATCATGAAATAGTGGAGTTGAAGCCCAGCCCTCAAATTGTAGTTTTTCTACGAAAAATTACCTAAAAGTTAAATGAGTAAAGATATTACTGCTTGCTATGTTTACTGGCCCCTTCTCCATCCCTGTAGTAATAGTGGACTTTTCCTTTAGCTCCTAGCACCTGCACAAGGCATCTCTCACCTAAGCCGCCTCCCTTCTTCACAGTAATTAAAAGGATGTGAAAATTGGTCTTTCAGAGATCGTTCAAAAGCTTCCAATTTTCTGTAATAGATGTCCAGAAAGGTTAGAAAATTGAAAGGGCTTGACTTAAAGCCCACCCCCCTATTTTTTGCCAAATTAACTGCATAAGCTCATGGGCGTTTAATCCACGATTTACGGTATTCCAAAACAAAGAACAAGCAACTGTCGCCAAACTCTGCCTCGACATATTGTTGAAGCGTTGAAAGAGAAAAACCGTCTGTGGAATATTTATAAAGTACAAAAGACGCTCGAGTCCTTTAACACCTTTCGCAGGTTTCGAAATAATCTATTATAGAGACCCTTAGACGTCACAAGTTAGAAAAATTTAAAGCCCTGCTTCATGACTGTAAAAGAAACTCCAGAGCAGTGTTCGGTTTCATTAACCGCCAAAGGAATGCGAGACCACAACTCAGGCCCTTGACTATCGAGGGCTCTGTTATTAATGCACCTGTTGACAAGGCAAATTCCCTCAACTAAACTTTTCCAAAAATACCTGAAACAGCATCTGACCCTGTTCTGCTTCCAGGTCCTTCACGTTGTGACTTCGTCCCTTTGAAAAAAAATCGAGTACTTGTTACAAAATCTCAATGTTCACAAAGCTGCTGGGCCTGATGGAATTTCACCTTGTGTTTTAAAATACTGCTGCCAGCCTATTGCTAAGGCTTTTTATTTGATTGTGAGTTTATGCCTCCAACAAGGAGTTGTTCCAGAGGACTGGAAGTTGGCTAATATTAGTCCAATCCACAAGAAAGGCTCCAAGACTGATCCAGCCAACTATAGGCCTATAAGCCTAACTTGCGTTGCTGCAAAGGTCTGCGAAAGGGCTGTTAAGAATCTGATCAATGAGGAACTCGAAGAACTTGGTTTTACTGATCCAGATCAGTATGGATTTGCTAAAGGTAAATCTTGCACTACAAACCTTTTGGAAGCACGTAATGTATGGACTGATCTTGCTGACAAGGGTGCACCGGTTGATGTTGTCCAGACTGATATCAGTGATGCCTTTGGAAGCGTTGATTACGAAGTCCTCAATAACATTCTGCTGGATATTGGTTTGTCTTCTGAAATTGTCAATTATATTATCGCTTTTTTCTCTGGATGCAAAGAAAGAGTTGTAGTTGGTTACCATTCTGACTGGGTGGAGGTGAAAATTGGACTTGCTCAAGGTACTGTACTGAGATCAAAGATTTTTGCATTTTACACGAACCAAGTCGCACAAAATATTTTTTAATCAGTGCTACTAAATTTGTGGATGATATCAAATTATATAGAGCTATATCTACCATCATGGACCATGCTATTCTTCAGGGTAATATTTGCACACTTGAAGCCAATTGCAAAGCCCTGAAACTAAAACTTAACCCTGCTAAATGCCATGTTCTGCACATTGGCTTTAATAACCCAAGACATAACTATTCATTTAATGGTGAAACCTTACACACTGTCACTGAACAAAAGGATCTAGGAATTTGGGTCAACGAGACCTTAAGCGTTTCTAAACTGTGTGCAACTGCTGCTGCTAGTGCCTTTAGGGCAGTAGGACAGATTGGTAGGATTCTACCAAAACTTGTTACCGACTCTTTCAATCTCCTTTACAAGGGAATTATTCGGCCGAATGTTGAATAAGCAAACTTGTGCTGGTTGCCATGGCTACAAAAGGATACAGAGCTGCTTGAGAGGGTACTGAGAAGAGCAACCAAACGGCTCACCCAATATTGTAACCTAAGCTACCCAGAGCACTACCGTGTTTTGGGTTTGACTACCTTGGCCAAAAGGCGTACTCGTGGTTCCCTTGTTCAAACTTTTAAATTGTTTGACAGAAGTACCGAAGAAAAATATTTCGAGCTGTGCACTGGAAACAAAGACAATGGGACACCAACTCAAGATTATGAATCCTTCTGTTCGACTGGATGTCCGAAAGAACTTCTTCTCTGTTAAGACTATTAACGACTGGAACTGTCTGGATTGCAAAATCATTAGTAACTGGAGCTGTAGGCACCTTCAAAAATCGCCTTGACAAATATGTATTCCACCCATAAGTTTCTTGTGGCTGCCGTCAACAAGCTTTTAGCTTTCACTGTACTATATATAATAATAATTACTACAAAATTCATGCCACAAACTAGGGTCTCAATAAATATCACAAATTTAGGTTTTCCATTTAGTGATACGAGTTAAA
>JAHWFP010024828.1:9115-20559 GCA_023313725.1 Lithobius niger
CTATTACAAATGTTGACCATTTTTTCCCAGTGTTACCGAGTAAAGCAGTAATATGTTGGCCCGCTTCGGGATGGCGCCATATGTTATTTACAGAATTTAAAAAGGTATGATGTGCGTCCGTGTACGTACGTCTACTCCTCCTGAACTAATGCATCTACAAAGCTGAAATAGAGCGCCATAAATAAGAGATAATTAAATTACGCTTCGGATATACCAATACTTTCATCTCTGTAACTTGAATTTTCCCCCCTCAAATGCGCAAAAGACTGCTCTGAAAACTGATCACTACGTCAGACGTCGATCAGACTAAAGTTGCTGCTGTGGCAAACTTAAAAAGTAACTTAATTTAATATATATTAAAAAACCTAAAAGGACGTCGTATTTTGCAACATAATAGTAGTCGTATCAGCAACACTATACACGCAGATCTTCAACTTGGTTTTGCTTCAACTGGATGGACGCACGTAAAGGTTGTCTAAAGCCATAACCAGACTGACTGCTCGCGGCTGCACGCCGACGTAGTATGGTGTAAAAAAGACTTCAATATTCGTCCTTAAAACAACACCAACAATACGAATGCTGCAATGTTGACCTTGTAGGCACGTAGTTACGCATAGCTTCGCACGAAATTTTCGTCTGTCTGGAGAGGCCTTAACATTTGCGTTTCTGAACCACGGAGGTGAGTGGATTGAGCGGGTTTCAACGTGGTTCTCGCTTTGCTCTCTATATCTTTCATTTTGCGCTACTCTCACCTTCGTAGGCGCCTAAGGGCTCGTTTACGCAACGACAGTTTTCTCGCTCACTAGCTGTCACTTGATCAATACTAAATCTGATGACTGCTTATCGCCTTTACCGGAGTATGCGGCTTTCGAGTTGTCTATGCGTATTAGTAACCATGGCAACGACGCAGACCCAAAGCTTCTCCGGCGTGACACGGCGTACGATGCTTGCAACATTTGAGCGTCGATTTATGACAACAAGAAAACAATTTTTGCTGCAATACAAGACGATGGACTGTTTTTTTGTATGCCGGCATTCGATGGTTTGTCTTTGATTCGATACCCACGAAATGGACGCCATGTTGGATTTGGAATTCTCGCTGCGAGAAGCTATTTATTCTACCGACGTTTGATCACTGCTAGAAGCTATACTTTGAGGGAGAATAGCAAATTTTGGAAATAGCGTGTAGCAATCTTGTAGCAATGTTTAAAATTACTGTAGCACTTTGTCCCTTATCCGTGTTGTTATTTATAATACATACACTTTGTTATATATTATCGCATTCATTTAGTAGCAACGGGAAACTAATCATAAATAAATAACGGTTGACTAGCAAATAGCTTTCAGCGAGCGAGAAGGCCTTTGTGCCTAAACGCGCCCTTAGGGCGTGTTTGCCGAATGCTATTTGCTAGGCAACCGTTATTTATTTACGATTAATTTCCTGTTTCTATTAAATGAAGGCGGTAACAGACAACAATTTAAATGTATTATAAATAACAACACGGACAAAGTGCAACAGTCATTTTGAACATTGCTAGAACATTGTTGCCACTTCACGCTATTTCCAAAATTTGCTATTCTCGCTGAAAAAATAGCTTCTAGCAGTGATCAAACGACGGTAGAATAAATAGCTACTCGTAGCGAGAATTCAAAATCCAACATGGCGTCCATATCGGGGTTATCCAATCGAAGACAAACCATCGAATGCCGTCATTCAGAAATCTGTCCCTCGTCTTGTACTGCAGTAAAAATTGTTTTCTAGGTGTCCTTTACAGCGTACCAGTTGTGAAGTGCTTTCAAAATTCTTTATGCAGAGTGTAAAAATATGACAAATAAAATCGAACTATATCTACATTTTGATTGTAACTTGAAGACTTAAGTGCCAAAACTGCAGTTTTACATTGTTCACAGAAAAAAGTTTAAATTATGGGTTGTGATTCAGGTAATTTTTTTTGGGGGGGGGGGAGAGGGGGGGTATTGTCTGATGAATTGTTTATTTCTTGGTCGATAAAAACGTTTATGAACCGGTGCCCTTAGAGGATATTTTTTATTATGTGTAAAGACCTTCGCAATACTTAAAAGGTTTCCTTACGAGCTGATCCTTACACAGATCGGTTTTTCATATAGAGGACTTTTCAGTCATAATACTCTGATGCTTCTAGGAAATTGGTAATTTGTGTGCTTTAGAACGAAACCCCTTTCCAGATTAAATTTCCCGAGAGCGAAGGTCGAGGGGGAATTTTCTGGAAAGGTGTTGAGTGCTAAAACGCACAAATTTTAGATTTCCTAAACGCACGAGTGATATTCCTGTGTTAGAAATTTGATTTCTTTCCAAAAAACGATTCTTACTAGATTCCAAGACCTGCAGATGTTATTTACGAAGTATACGCTTTCGATGTTTACGATTTTGAGAATATGCGATGTTTTCCTCTAACTGGCAAAGCAATACTATAACCATCATCGCATTTCATCAACCAATCTATAATTTCGTTCACTTCGTTATTGGTATTTCGTATTAGGTCTAACCTCGTTTTTATGTTGCTGGTACACCAAATTCTGATATCTTAACAGAGAATTATCGTCGCGTTTCCGTAAAAACCCGACGATACGTCATTTCCCTGATAAGAGCATAAAACAAACTGCGTTCTCTATGTGAGATATACTATATAGATCTGTGGTTTGTTTGCCAGTGACCATTCAGAAAAGCTTCGATCTGTATAATTATTGATCCAGAAAGGTCCGGTGTGGTCTTTTCACTGTGGTCTTTTCACGGTAAGTCGGCGTGGTGCTCGTTTTGCGGAAAGAAAACAAAAATTCTCAGTGGAACTGGAACATGTAGTCGTTTTGCGGAAAGAAATAAAAAAAAAATCCTCAGTCTATGAATGAAAGCTGGCCTGCCTAACAGTTGAAAATTTTTCATTATAGGGAGAAATTCAACATTCGGATATTCGTTACAGCGAAGGTTAGGCTGTGTGTAGGATAGTTCGGAGTCGCAGGAAATCCTGCAATACATACGCTATAGGGGAAGAATCACTAGTTCAGCAGACCGCACCTAGACGGCGCCAAGAATTTTACTTGTGATTTTCTGATCACTACGTGCCGTAAGGAAAGATTACTTCGGATATTTGACGTAGTTTGCTAATTTTTACGTACCCTTGTTAGTGAATACTCGTTAACATATATTAAACAAAAAAATTGGCAGAATTATATTAAAAAAATAGGCCTAAATAATTACACGCGGTGCCATCTAGTAGACACGTGGCATCTAGGGTGCTCTACCAAACTTAACAAGTGTGTTTTGCGTCCTAATGTTAAAAAAAAAATCACCTCAGACTCCTTCTTAATAATGAAAAACAGTCGCTCAGTCAAAACTGCGCTTTTTAAGTCTTCTGTATTACGCCGTAACCGGCGAGAAGACTATTGCAACGACTTTGTCCGTCCGTCCGTCGCTTTTTTCAACTTTGCAACAGTACCAGATATTGACGACCATTGTTTACAACGTCCATTGTTTAATAGGCTGCTTCGACGCGTCCATTGTTTACAACGTCCATTGTTTAATAGACTGCTGCGTAACTAAATTAAATAATAACAGCCGTTGTAGTGCATGATAGAGGTGTGCGCCTCAACATTGAAAGTGGAGGAACTGTACAGAAGACCGGTGCGACTAGACAATCGCTGTAGTCGCTTGTCTCCCTTTGCTTTTAAAATTTATCATAAAAAAAATTAAAATCTCGTAAAATATATACGTATTTTTAGGCAGGAAGGGGGGGCGGTGGCCACATCATCTGCACCATGCTAAATCCGTCCCTGACACGTGCACCAGCTGTCTACACGTGGTTCACGGATGGACAATGGACATGTGTAGTTAAATCGAGAGTCGACCGTATAAACAAACACTCGCCGTAGCATCTTTGTAGTTTCATTTCTCTTCACGGAATTTGTTGTTTGCACGGTAGCAATGAGTTTTCTCGTGAATCTCGCCAACATATTTTGAAGCCATTTTTAGTTTTCATTGATGTGAACTTCGCAGAATGAAAATTCATCATTGTTGACACTCGTATAATCGTCCTTTGGATCGAAAAAATATTTTTTCAAAGCAAAATGTTACTTTCTGATTAGAAGTCGATAAGGAAAAATTTTGCATTCTGACACGACGGCCAAGCACCAACAAATGAGATAAACACAACAAATGTGTTTACGTCATTTGTGGCGGGTGATACTGATCATTGATGCGTTACGGGTGCCACTGATCGTTGATGTGGGGTTTCAACCCGTTTTTACTGTGTTTTATGTGAACAAGACAAGCTTGTTGTCTAAAACTATTTTATTTTGCTAAATTTACATCAGTTTTGGTGGTTTAACAAAGGAATTCTCTATTAGAAAATATATTTTTGATCCAGGCCTACTGCGCTTTCACGAAGTTAAAGTCACATCGATGGAAACTAAAAATGGCTTTGAAATGTGCTAGAAGTCAATATTTTTCCTTTGCCTTTTTTTAAAACAATGATTATGGAAATAAAAATGTCTACTACAGAAATACAAAACAAAAAAACAAAAAAGGAAATAAAAACCAAGAAAAAACAAAATTTATTTTTATTATGCTTTATAATACACGTTGTGAGTCCTTTGGCAGTTTAAATCATATCAGGGTAAATTATGGCATAGATGGTTAAATACAACAAAATCAACAGCAAATTTAAACATTAAAGCAACGCAGTACAATAAACTATCTTTATCAATAGAATTGCTTAAAGTTGTAAACTATATTGCCGTATTTCTAGTGCGTAATTTTGCTGGTGACTCATTCTTTTTACGTTTACATCATAGCATTTACTAAATGAAGAATTGCAGATGTGTACAATTAAAGCAACTTGTTTTGAAAACGATTCTCGTATGCATTTTAAATTAAAATGATAAATAATTCATGCAAATAGAAATAATTCCCACTGAAATACAAAGTTAAACTCCTACCTTATGCATTACTAATTCTAAAAATATAATCTTTTCCGACGTTATTTTTTAACCCTCGTTTAACCGTCATTACGTTTGCTCTGGTGTTTAACAAATTCACCAATAAAACAGTTTTATGTTTGTGTTGTCATGACAACTGATAAATACTCGGTTTTTTCCACAATAATACTGCGGTGAAACAGTAAAGTTTTCTATTAAGCAAAAATATATAAATTATTTATTCTACAAATGGATGGGTAGGGGAAAATTGAGGGAAAGCAACGTTATCTCTATTCGTAAAATCGGCATGGTTTTAATGAAGGAAATTTAAGAATAATATTATATCGTCCTCAGAAGCATATGGGATTTAAGCGGAAAAAAAGTGTCCTGGGTCACATAACATCAACAATACTTATACAGTAAAAGATATCATTTTTGTAACTGATAAGCCACAAATAATAATTATAACATTACAAACGTTGTCGTTATCGTAGATTCATCTTCTTAAAGCACACAGCCACCAACCATTTCTAAATTTTGTGTTTTTATTTGTACGTTAAGGTATTTTTAAATCCCCAAAAAAAACTCCTTTTAAGAGTTTTAGTTTTTTTTTCCAAGCTAAAAATACAAAAATTAGAAATGAATGAAGGTTTTAGCTTTTTTCATTAAATAACATGCTGTATCGTATCTTCGTATTCTGTTTCTTTTTCCGGTCGCGAGTTTCACCGTAATCCATGAGTATGGTAGACATTTTCTTTTGTAAGGCCGTCTGCATGTTATGCGGTGTTGTCTTTTGCCGCCTTCGCTTTAGTATCTGTAAGTCCTGCTGTAACCGTAAGGGTCTGTAGGGAAAAGTAGAAGAGAAACCGGTGAATGTAAGTAATAAACAATAACCTACAAAATGGTTAAATTACTTTACCACAGTCGGCATTAAAGGGCAATTACATCCATTTTGACATGCATGCTTTACTTTTGGATCACGTACACAATAACTAAACACAAGAACTGCGGTAAGAATACGTTACGTACGTCCGATACAACAGTTTAATTACTGCATCACCAAAACCCGACATGGAGACCGCCATTGTTTTGCTGGAACGCGCAGAAATTAATGCCGACTGATGTCACTCTTCGATTTCGACTCGCAGCCCATTGAGATAGCTCTATTGGCTGTGAAAGCTCAAGCGTCTGACGGCCTTAGCTGGCCACTACAACTGTCGGGCAGCTAAAGCCGTCGGACGCTTGAGCTCTCACAGCCAATACAGCAATCTCAATCGGCTGCGAGTCGAAATCGAAAAGTGACATATGTCGGTATTAATTTCTGGGCGTTCCAGTAAAACAATGGCGGTCTCCGTGTCGTGTTTTGGTGATGCAATAATTAAATTGTTGTATCGGACGTAAGTAACGTATTCTTACTGCAGTTCTTGTGTTTAGTTATTGTGTAAGTGATCCAAAGGTAAAGAATGTATGTCAAAATGGATGTAATTGCCTTTTAACGCCGGACTGGTCCATGCAACAGTGACGTGCACAGATCTACGAGAGGGCAGGGGCAAACTTTTGATGAAAGGGCACAAAAGTTTGCTTTCCACTACACAGGCCAGAAACAGCTCTGCAAGATCACCATGTCAAGAGGTATTTGCAAGCTGTGCAGACTGAATAAATTTCCACAAATTGCTTGTTGCTATGCAGTAAGAGCAGCAACAACTGAAGCCAAAATCATTTGTTTAAACAAAAAGCCATTTTTCTAAAAAAGCAGGGACAATGCCCCCTTGTTACCCTCCTCTTGCCCCCCCCCCCCCATAATTTTCTCGCTTGTGTGGGTCCACATTTGGGCGCTCCCGTTCGGTCCCATAACCGGGCAGTATTTCTATTGAGCAACGTTGATAAGCCGTTGCCAAGCGACTAAGCCGTGAGTGGACATCTTGTTTTTGTGTCTTTTTTTCCTGCTGTTTGCGTGTGGGCCCCCCCCCCCCCCTGGAGTTGGCTGCCGCATCGTCAAGCCGGAGCTTATCGTGCCTTACGTCGGACCGTCATGGGAAACCAATCCCAACGATTACACTTATTAAACCTATGGCAAAAAAATTCTGGAGTTGGTGTGTTAGTAATTCCCTCCTCATTGACGGAAGATTTCCTTTTATCATTCAGCACGACTTGTCGTTTCGTGTGAGATGTGCACGCAGTAAAGCCACACAGACACCGGCCGAGCAACAATGCTAAATGTCCAATCCCTTATGCTGCGAAACAATAATGATGTAAAACAGAAATAAAAGATTACGCTTGCTGAAAATTGCAGCATCTTCCAACAAACAATCAAAATCTCGTATTTTTAGGCCTACGAGTCTGCTTTCACACCATTGGCTTGAATAAAGACGCCATTATTTTTACCTCCAGCCACAGACCCCCTAGCCGTTCAATTTTAAGTTATTCGACGAGCTAATGAAATTATTCGGCCAATTTTCGGCTAGCTGATCTTAGCCGACTATATTTTTGGCTGCTATTGGCTTGAGACAATTTCGGCGGTTATCTGGCTCAGCTACACAAATTTTGGCATTTCCTACATTAAAATGTGAGCATTATAAGATTTTTTTAAGCTAATGCGTTTATTGTGCATTTTAGTTTTATGTCACATTAAGTTTTAAGTATATCAACACAATTTTTAATGCAACAAATGAAATATGCTGTGAATTATAGGTTATATTGGCAAAGAAAATAAATCCTAATGACGCAATTATATGTAACGTTAAAATTAAACACATTTTTTAGTTTTCTGCAAACTTGAGTTAACTTACAAAATACTTAATCTACATCCTTAAAAACGGATGTTTTACCATGTTCGTGCGTGCATGGGTACACGTCTTGAACTAAAGTATCTACAAAGATGAGACTAGTGTCTAAATGAAAGATCAACTAAATTACGCTTCGGATGTACCTCTTTTCATAGCAGCAATTTGATTTTTTGACCCTCAAATACGGGGAAATGCCTCCAAAAGTTGCCTCCAGGCAAACTTGGTTGCAAAAAAAAAGAGCCTAAAAAGATGACGTGGCTAGCCGAACAAAAATGCGATGAATATGCGGCTGACATTTCCGGCGGCTGATTCGGCTGCGGCTGAGGGCTCTACTCCAGCATGATGTACGCTAGCAGCTTAGTCACAGGCAACGGAGAGAATTGGGATCAAAGTACCTCCTGACCAGGGTGAGTAAACTCGCAACGACACAGAAATGTAATACATCTTTAATTATTTTTGTGCCTTGTCCACCTCTAAAGCCACAAATACAATGAGGATGATGTTAACATTATCTACACGCAATACTGTACAGTAAAATTATTAACCAGGTAAAACAGTTAAAAACAAGAGGGACACGTCCAGTTACGGAGTACATGATGATCGATTATCCTCCATCTTGAAATATTATGTCATGAGAATCATCATACTCTGTTACTGGGCGTAACCCTAGTTTTTAACTTTTACCTTTTTCGATTGTAAGTGCACTATACAGCATTGCATGTAGATAATGTTAACATCATCCTCATCGTTTTTTACGTGGTTTTATAAGTGAACGTGTTAAATGATTCGGGTCATGGGGTAAGTTTGAATCTGGAATCTTCCCACCGTACCTCTCAACTTAAATCATCAACTACAGAATAGAGTTGTTGCTCTATCCTAAGAAATAATCTTACCGATCCTTGTTACGGTGGTGGTTGGAGCAGTGCTGTACCAGCGTGGCGTGTAACCATAAGATCCTGTCGTGAAGACGGGCTCGTACTCTGGGATGAACCTGGGTGAATATGGACGACGGGATGCTCGGAGCTCGAAATCATCGACATAGTCGTGATGGCTCGGACCTGTAACAGCAGAATAATAAAAAAAAAGTTGAGGGATTTTTCTACGCTCACCTAAATTACACATCTGCAGTTCTACGAAAGTGGTATTTTCGTGCAGGTAGGGATCAAGTTTGGTGGAACGATAGTATAGGGTAAGGTTGGTCACTCCCCAGCTCATTATGTGACGTCACAGGAGGCACGCATACTGGAGCATTTCCGGTTTGATTTGTGCGCATGTGCGTAAATTGTTGAGCTGTACTGTGACGTCAGTGGAGGCAGCAAAATCGGCAGCCTATGGGAAAGCAATATGCAAAAAGCTCGGAAAACCCCCTTGTAGGAATCATGGGTAAATATTCAACTTCGTAATAATTTTTACAATATCCGCACAAATTTACGGGCATGGAAGGGCCACATGTGGATGGCCTCTCTAACCTTGAACAAATACTACGGACATGCCTCTCTCAACTACAACGACAGTTTCCACTGCTTTCCATGTTTGCTCTTATACCTTAAGCTGCCTTAGTGGGCCTCACTCCCTTGATGCTGTGGCTCCATATTATGTATTGTATAAATTCTGTATCAATGATCAGGTATTTCAGTCATGCTACGTACTCTTGAGTGTGGTCTTGCCCTTGGAGATCAGTGGTCAAGGTGACTCAGGCCTTGCCTGCCACTATGGGTGGCTGCTAGCAGAGCTAGCTCATGGGATACCAGGATATACTACAGGAAGTACCTTGCACCGCCTGTGGTGGGTGCTGGATGCAGCTTAAGGTATTAAAGGCCCTGCAGCTCCCTAAAGCCTCACTCTGGGAGCTAGTCTCCTAACCGGCATCAACTCTTCCTGAAGTGTGTCACCCTACTGTTGCCAATGGTTCAAAGGATGCTCAAAGTTCCCAACACTAACATCTAAGGACAGACCGTATGGCCCTGGAAATAAACCCTAAAGCAGCCATCCTTCAGGCTTTCTTTCTTGAGCTGGGCCTAGTGGGGTTGCACAACTGTCTCAGTGCTTCATCAGTGCCCAAATACTGTAACACGAAAATGGGAGCAAATGTAGTGGTGGATAACCCATTAGCTAGAGGGAGCCACTGCAAACTTTGTGCATCGTCAGTCTTCTCAGCTACAACGACGTTGCAAAGAGAGCGGAAAAAGACGAATTATGTAGGTTAAGAAGGTACAAAATGAGTTCTGAGCGGTGACTGCAACAGAGCGGTGTGAAGTAATAAATACTGTTTGAAGGAAAACGTGACTGGTTGTGCGAATGGCGAAAATGGAGACTAGAAGTTCTTCCACGAATATGTGTGCACAGGTGTGAATTTCACCAGCAACGAGTTTCACCAGGCTTCTGATAGGTGAAGGGTACAGGACATACTAATTACATGGGGTGTTGGTGGTGGACAGCCTCCGATTTTTACAACCGACCAGTTGGTGATGTCATATGAATAACTTTTTTCTCGTTAAGGATGTATTCGCTTTTGTTCTTAAACCTCATCTATATTTCGTTCTTTAAAGGTAGCTTCGACGCTTGCATTTTGTTTGCTATCTCTGGCTGGTTACTGAACAGGATGCAACCGACATTGGCTAAAAACCCGCTTCAGATGATCCGTGAACGGATCTCTCAATCCAGTCAAAAGTCGTCAACTTTTAACAAATCATGGCAGTCGTAAGAAGTTTGAGTTGAAACCAGGAGCAGCATAAAGGAGGCTCCAACACAATTCCACCCCATGATCCATCTCTCGTACTGACTACTGACCCCATGCGGTTAGTTGTCGAACTAGCATCTGCTTTTACTTTTGGGGAAAACACACGTTAAAAATTAAGCCGTGTAAGTTTTTGCCTAATAAATATGTTTGAAAAATATCACTTGTTATGCGATTAGTCCAAGGGCGTTTTGGTTCAAGCGTTTAAATGACGTTGAAGCTATGAACGTGTTTTTGTTTCTCAAGCCAAGGCCGACTGAGGTAGAAATTGCGCATTTTTGCTTTACAGCTCTTCGCCCGTTTTCAAAAGTGCAAGAAGGTAGTGCCTATTAACATTGTGTTAGTAAATCAGATTTTGGGGATGTTTCTGGCCTAGAGTCAGAAAGCGAAATCTGCAGATTCTGTCCTAAACGACCTTGTGACAAGTGGTGGAACACAAATCGAGAGTTACAACATGGATATTCCCAAGTCAGACGTGTGTGCATTTGTAAGCTCCGAACGAAGTGTGACGCTGCCATCTTTACTGGAAGCCATAGAGGTAAGATATAAACGGCAGTGATCAAAACGGTTTGTTTGTACACGAAGAAATAGATATCGCCACTACTTCCGGGTTACAAAACAGCAACCATATCTGGAGTGGAGAGAGATGTCTATATATTCCGTCAAGTTATACCGTAACGTAAAACCGTGAGACTTAACCATCAAGTGTGCTGCGTCCAGCACGTTATTTTGTTGGTATTTCAGAGGGATGTTATGCAGCTGTGCCATGTTAACACTCAACCAGTGCATCATAAAGTAAAGGCCGTATTAGAAACACCAAATCGTCAACTAAAATCGAGCGTAGGGGACAATACACCTTTGATAGGTGGTGCCATTTCTTTCCACCAAGCTGTGAATTCGTAAACTATCAAGGATAAAGAGGAGACTGGTTAGAGAAATCCTTACCAGGTGGGCGGGGGGGGGGGGGGGGG
>JAHWFP010024828.1:20659-39040 GCA_023313725.1 Lithobius niger
GGAGGAGGGTGAGAATGCATGTGTTGTTTAGGGTAAGGAGGGGTGTGGGACAAGATCAACAACTACAGGTCGGTTGTGATAACCAGTGTGTTTTATAAGGTTTTCATGAGGGTTTTGATGAGTCGGGGGATGGGTATGTTGGGGGACGTTCAGAATAGCTTAATGAAGGGTAAAAGACCGGATGATAACATCTTTGTGGTTATTCAGACTGCTGTGGTGGTGTTGCATCCTTCGCTTGTGGTTGACAATTGGAGATCTCCCGTCGGTACTGCTTAAACTGGTAGGTATTGACGGGGAACTCACCAATCATCACTCACACAAGCAAAGGAGGCAAAAATGACAGGTGCAAGCAAAAGATGCGACAGTGGCGGGAATTTTCCTGGGCATGGGCATGACTTTCCTGCGACGGGGTGAGGTGGAAGCTGATGTGGAGGAAGCATAGGGCTTTGGTGGTGGAAAAATAATTTATTTAACTGTTAAGGAGGCAATACGAGGGTGGGATGTATACCACGTAGAATAGGGCGAAGTTTGCGTGAGTGGAAGTAGGTGGGGATTGAAACATGGATTGCTGCTTTCCTCGTTGCTGTTTTGGTGTATTTGAGGTGCTTGGAGAGGAGACTGGAGGAGTGGAGGAGGAGGTTTGTTTGGAGGTAGAGAAGGGGCTTGCACTCCAGTCCTGACGTTTGTCCATAATGTGAGGGTGGTAGATGGGTGAGGGAGCGACTGAATTAGTTGCTAGGGGTACGCTCTGGCTGGAGATGGTTATCGGCGGGAGAAAGGTCAGGGGACATGGCATTCAGAGAGGGGAAGTATTTGTGAGAGTAAGAGGAGATATGGATGGATCTGAACGGAGTAGTCAATGTGAAGTTGGGGTACACTTTGGGGTGATGCCGTGTGTGAAGCAGAATTATTTATAGCTCATGGCCAGGATCAGGTGAGATGTAAAGCGGTTAGGGTTAAGAAGGTGGCAATGTGGTGGTACAAGAATTATGACTTTATGAGAATACTGTGGAAGGGGGTGGCTGTTCGGGGATGATGTTTGCTGGAGGAGTTTTGGTGTCTGAGGGCTATGACTGGTGGTAGTTGGAGCATTTTCAGGATGAGCTGGTTAGGTGGGCGCTGGGGTTAATCGTTTCACTGCTAGAGGGGTGTTGAAGAGGAAGCTGAAGCTGTCAGGATTTGAAGCAATGGATGTGGCAGTGAGGGTGGGGTTTGATAGGAGGGTCAGAAGACTCCTGGAAGAGTCGATGGTGCGAAGGATGTATGACCATGTGGCAGTATGATGAACTACATGAGGATGGTAGGGGGGGGATGGGGGTAGTCAGAAGTGGAGGAGAGGGAGTAAGGAAGTGGAAGTGGATAGGTTAGAGAGGAATCTTCCGCTGGGTGATACCGGGAGGAAAAAGTAGAATTGAGTGAGAGGGTTGTGATTGGGGTGTTCTTCTGACTAGGGCGAGAGGTGGAGGGTGCATTAGACACCAGAAAACTGTTGTGGAAGGGGGAGGGGAAGATGTGATCTGCGGGATTTGTGGAGATGCAGAGGAGACTCTGGAGCACGTGTTTTGGTGGATTTCCGGGGGGGGGGGGGTAGGAGGAGTGGGGAGGGAAGGGAAGAAGAGGCCATTCACTGGCTCCTTGGGTAGAGCGAACAGGAGAGAGGGGTGAAGCGAGGAAGGATATCCTCCTGGTGTGACGGAGTAGGAGTGAAGTTGATTTACATCGGATGAGTGGAGGTGTTTGGAGAAGGCATTACGATATTTCTCGGTAGGTGGCTTGCAGCTGCACCTCTTTCAAAAGGGAGCCCACCAGCATCATCATCATCATCATCATCAATAAAACCTGAATATTCAAAGTCTGTCAACGGATGGCGCCTGTTATCAAAGCTGCCACGTTGCTAATTGTAGTTCAGTGGAGAACTGTGGAGTCAAAAGTTGATACGAAGCTTTGGCGCAAATAAGAAAATAAATGGTGAAATGCAGAAACTATGTTTTGCCAGTGTTTGGTTGGGCATTCCAAAATTGTAAAAAAAAAAAAAAGAGTTCTGAGTTAGGAATGCTCACACAGTTAGCAGAGTGGCCATGCTGCTGCAAATTTACGAGCCATTAGGAAAAGATAAGTAGTTCCTTGAAACGATAAGTAGTTCCTTGTTGATTTTTGATGATAGGTTTTCGTGACAATTATGCAGCTAAGTCGACACCTCGGTTGGTATATTTACAGCTGAGGAGAGTTTGATGCAGTTTCGAATGTAAGGATGGTCGAATATTAATTTTCAATAAACTGGCGATGATTGAAAATAGCGAGATATTCACGCGAGTCGCCAAACGCTACAAAAATTTACATCTTACAAAAGTGTTCTGTTTTTATATTTGACTCTTCTTTTAGGTTTGATTATCTATTTGCTGACGCGACGCTATTTTAATTCGTCATTTGTCATTTCGTATATTAATTTCTAAGTAGTTACTTCTGTTTTAATATTGACCAAGTTAGTACTATAACCACGCGCAATGGCTGTTTGCTGTGACGTGCACATCACATGACTGGGCTAGTCCAATCAGACGGCCAAACAGCCGTTGTTCTCATTCGTCATTGGCTAACTCATGGTGACGTCACAGCAAACAGCCATTGCGCATGGTATAATTTTTATTGTTTATTATGAATCACGTATCAAGTAATTAATTACATACAAACTGATTATTATGTTGGTTGTTATAATAATTGTAGAAAATATCAAGTTGAATTTCACTATTTTGTGTTTACGTGTTGGGTTCGTGTTTTTTGCTATGACTCGGCACATAATAGTTCATTTAGAACTTCGAGCCGATGTATTAAAATTAAATTATTATTCTTCTAATAATTAAATTATTTAAAAAAAAACTTCTTTCGAGCTCGTCATTATTTGATTTATTAACAACTGGGAGTAAATTTGTTTGGAAATTTCCTAATGGTTTACTAATTTAATGAAGGGTTTGGGGGAAGGAGGGGAGCCGGAGGGCGAACGGCAAGTATAGACCATACTCACTGTATCCCAATTCCCTCCTAATTTCGCTTCTATTAATCTTTTCTGAAAAGATTAAAAAAAAAAATACGCTTTACGGAAAGTACGGTTGCAAAAACGATTTCTTTTTTGTATCTTTTAAAAATTGATTTAACTCAAAAAAATCCGTGGTTTAAATCAAATATAGAAAATTTAATTTTTTTCTAAACATTTATCATTTATTTGATTTAAATCAATGATTGGTTGATTTAAAACAATTTTTTTTCGAAACTAACAAAGCGGAAATAAAAGTTTCAGGCAACCTCATGTACGGGAAAAAATTAATTTTAGGACAGATATTTTCGAATCGGTTTCAACATTCACTATTATGAATTTGTCACATATTTCACCTTTGATACATATACTTTTGATTTAATTTCCTTCACCTGTTTTTGATTCAGTACTTCAGTACTTCAGTACTATGGTCTGTGCCACAGTTAGATAATTCGAGATCGGGACGTGCATCCCGCCGAGACAAACAGTTCCATTTTAGAATACCAAAAGAGGGGGAGAGAAACGTTAAATATACTTCTTCGGATATTTTAAACTGGAACTATAATCTCTGATCGGCTACACGTCTCGATTGCAATTTTGTGAGTCCTCGTAAAAATAATACTCATAGAAACTGAAGCATATTCATGACTGCTGACCTATGGCAGAACTCAACTTAATTGCCTGAAGAAGCTGATCTAATCCGAAATTGGGAAGGGAAACCTGCCAAAGTCCCTACCAGGCCCCTTCAGCCTCTATGGTTCTTTCATTTCTGGGTATTTATATAGGCTCCTACAATGGTTGGAGGCTTGCCGGTTCGAATTCCTGGGTTTGCCCTTTTGTCTGTCTAACCCCTTTCTCCTCTAAAACGGCCAGTAAAGTTCAAAATTGAGCCTGTTCATCAACATGAGTTTGCTTCACATGATCGCGTAAAGGCTCAATAAGATTATTTATGCAGCATATGTATATGTGTAAAGATAAGTGTAATGATAAGAATTTTGAGGGGGTCAGGGTGGCGCAATGATTAGCACGATTGTCTCTTAAGCCAAAGGACATGGCTTCAACCCTAGCCTCAGCCCATCATTATTCGGGAAAGAATGCACTCGTTCTCATGTCCATTGTGGCATGTAAAAGATCCTACGTATGTCCTTGCAAAATTGTCCCTCTCCATCCCAAAATAACCTTAGCAGTAAGAGGACGTTAATTCGACTACCGTATATCGCCTATTAAACGCCCATGGGCTGTTAAATTTATTCAATAAAAAAGCAGGAGGGCCGTAACAAAGTTATAATTAGTTCTTCGAATCTTACTTCTGTCCAGGGTGGTTGTTTAGGCTTAACTCCATCGTGAAAAAATCGGCCTTTATGCGATCATTCACGTACGTGATCTGGGTTCGGTCAAAGCATCAATGCAATGTCTTTATTCTCATTTGTTCAGGAATTAAACTTTATTAGTTTACTAGTTTATGTACTTTGCTTTACGTATGAAGCTTTTAGTCAAAGAAAAATGACGGTCTAAAAATGCTTTAACGGCCAAAACTTTGCCTGGGATGTTAATAGGCGATTAACGGTATTATCCCCCCCCCCCTTTTTTTTTGTAAGTAAGGATAATTTATAAAAAAAAAATTATTTTCGTAAGAAATACATATTTTTTTCAAGTAAAAGCAGTTGTAGTGTAAGAGAAACAGTAGTAATTTAACATTTCTTACTTAACATGTAAGTGTAAAACAAGGATAGTGTAGGTTTAAGAAAGTTTTGGACTAGAGGAACTTCTGTATAAACATAGGGAGAGAATTACTAATTCAAATGGTCGCAGCCAGAGGGGGCCATTGGTTCCAATAATTATGTTTTTCTGATTCTTTTGTGACCAAGGAAAAAAATTACTTCCCCATACTTTTAAGTCTAATTTAGCTTTTCTTTACGTGATGTTTGCTTAGAATGTACTAACTAACGTAAATATAACAGAAGGCCAAAAGGTCAAGGTATTAGCTTTATCGCCGTATCCAATTCTATAGGCACAAAATATGCCTTTGGAAGAACGCAAGTTAACAGTGTGTGTTGTAATATGCCCAAACTACCCATATTTTAAATCGTTCTCATTGGCACAAACACTGCGTCGTATTTTCTAAAATGTTCTGGTAAAATAGACTATAGTATGTAGAGTAGTAGAAGTAGAAGCAGTGTATGTTTGAATATATAGGGCACCAAGCGTAAAATAGAAAATGATGTGTTTTTCAGCCACGTTTAGGAAAAGGTTTACACCTAGTAATTTAGTGATATATTTTTTGGGCCAAGTCTAGTGCTTCAGTTGAAGATTTGTAAATCTCAAAGAGATGTTGGCAATATTTACTACATCTAGAGCGAAGAGCAGTTTGTTTATAAATCCGTGACAACAAACCGTCAATTTATAAATCTTACTTCGGATTTATTAAATAATTACTTAAAAGGACAAACCTTCTTACTATACCGACTTGACATGTCCTTCTTGATTTTAAACTTGTCCTTCATGATTGAAAACTTGTCTTTCTTGATTTATAGCTTGTCCTTCTTTATTTACCACTTGTCCTTCGTAATTTAAAACTTGTCCTTATTGCTTTAACACTTGCATCTTTCAATTTAAAACGGCTCCGTAGTGACGCAAAAAAGTTTCCCTGAAGGCAGGCAGATTTATTATGGGTATAATTATCGCGGTGTACATATCAGTACCCATGCCTGTGCTTCATCTTCCTAGAGGATTTGTCAAAGAGGGAGGGGGGGGGGGACTGGCCGTAAATGACGACACAGTCGGAGGAATTGGAATTTGTGAAACTTATACATCGCAATGAGTTTTTTTTATTTTTTAGGCTATTATTCAAAGGTTGATTTTCCCATTCCAGGTACAGTCGCCGACAACACTACTCTGAAACACAGAGTAACACTTAGGAGTTATTGTGGCATGGCGCAAGGGGGAAGGGGCAATTGCACAACTGTGACACAAATTAATTGGTGGGAGTTATGAATATTGTGGACACTTTTGTGACAAAGGGGTAGGTGTTTCAAAACAGGCCAAAAAGGTGGACGCATTTATGGACGGACCTCAAGGAACCACCAAGCTGTTTCTTGCTTCTTTCTTACTCCCTCCTTCCACCGAATGAATACGATGGTACAAAACCATGCCCGGACAGGCCACAGGGCAGGGTGCCAATGGCACACGGGCCCTCTCGTAGAGTCATAAAGGGGACCCCTTTAGTTTTTATAGTTGCAAAGGAAATTGTTGTTGCATCAGTTTTTCATTAAAAATTTACTGACTGTTCTAAAGATTCGGTCCCTCTCCTTATTGTTTCATAGCTAGCATCAAGTACGTACACTAGACAACTATAATTTGAAAATGTTAATACCAACCGCCCCCCAAACTTCCGTGGAGTGTGTTGGGAGTCCCCTTTAAAACATTACGGCACGTGGGTCCCAGAGCTGCCAGTCCGGGCCTAGTACAAACAAAGGAAAAATGGTGGACACGCTTACAACTGCCTAAAGTGTGTGCGGCCTACCTTGAGTTCGCCGCAGAACGAACACATATAATCGATTGTACGTTTTTGCCAGCAGAGTGCCTTGTTGATATCCAAGATGGTTTCAAAAACAATGGCGGCCGTCGGTTAAAGCCGCCCCCTCCAGGAAGACGTATTCGCTCGTAAAATACTTCCAGGACTCAAGATACGCCACGCGACTCCTATTTTAGACAAATAACTATGAAAATAACTGTACAAGTGTACATGACTGATTACGCAAAACTTAGACTCCTTTACATTTGGCTACAGCATTTTTCTACGTGCAAGAATAAACTATTAGGACCTGTCTATTTCCCCACAAGGTATACTAAAGGGGCTTCTTCGAGGGTAGTGGAAGAACCGCACCTATCGACTGAGAAATGCCTATACTTTTGTTCGGATACTACAATTATCGTGATAATTAATTATATCCAGACGTAAAAACATTAAATCACGAAGGTTTAATGGTAAATCGAGAAGGGCAAACGTTAACTCAGAAGGACAAGATTTCACTGGTATGAGACATGTTTTAAACCTGACTAATTATTTAATAATTCTGAAGTACGATTGTTTTACAAATTGATTGTTTGTTGGCTCAGATTTGTAAATATTTGTTCTTGACTCACGATTTAGAAATTATAGCCAAAGCAGCTGGTAGATTTACAAATCTTTAACTGAAGCAACGGATTTAGGCCAAGAAATGTAACATTTGTAAAATACCGCAAAAGTTGTGTTAAATGTGGCTGAAAAACGCTCCATTTTCTGCTTTACTTTTGACGCCCCACTGTGTTAAATGTCGACTTTCTTCTGTCGGAAATGTTCCATCACGAAAGCGTTGTGGTTACAATAATTGTATAGGCACAATATTAGAACGACGAAAAAAAATATAGTTTTATTATATTTTATAATACATTTTTATGAATCGATTGTCACTTAAAATAAAATAATTATCATGAAATGTGTCAGTAATTAATATGAGGACGATTTACGTATGAATGTTGCACGACTTTCTCTTTTCATCAAGTTCCAAACGTTCTCCACAGATGGCGCACTTGAATGGCGTCTCTTGATTCAGGTACTAGCGCTAGCGTGAAGCTGATTGGCTGTATTTAAACGTTTAACTAATTTAAACTATAGAAAAGCAACAAAACAGCTTTTTTGATTGTTATGCCATTTTTCCCTCGGTAAAGTTACAGCTGCTTACATTTAACAATAGCGTATACATTTTTATTCCAATATTTCGTGGATTCAAATGCGTATATAAAAGAGTAGCAATTTAATGCTTAAAATTAAACAGTGTATATAGCAGTGCAACATTCACAAGCGTATTACAAAGCAAATATATAGATAGTCCTATAGTTATTTCTGGAAATCATCCGCAACAATAATGACAAAAAAATAAATAAATCAACAAAACACTAATGTGCATAAATAGTTATACGATAACACTAAAGATACAATGGCAGTAAATTCAGTTTTTAATGACATACAATTAATGTAAATAATGTGGTCGGTCATTGACGAAAGGGTACCTGACGAGACTATAATGAGACAAAATCACTATTTATAATAATTAAACGTAAAACGTCGTTTTGCAACTGAGAGCAATTAAAGAATAATTATAGCATTATGTCAGTATCATGGTCGTGATCGTAAATCAATGTCTTCATATCAATCAATCTGTATCGTATCTTCGTATGCCGTTCTTCATTAGGTATAGCGGTTTTAATCATGAATCAAGAATTAGGGTGGACATTAATCATATTTTTATCAGGCCAGAGGATAGTTTTAGGCCGTTCTAAGTTTCGTACTCCGTCGCTTTAGTATCTGTAGGTTCTGGTGACACCGTAAGGTCCTGCAAATTCAAGAAAGTCGCATTAATACAAGTGAATTAGCTTTACGATTTTCGGGAGGGATACATGTGGTCCAATAATATTATCACTCAAACAGCACATTCCTAAACTCATCGAACGGATCAGTCGCTGATGACACCGCTTCCATTAAAAATTGCGTCATGCTTCAACCTTTTAGGAACCGAACTCGACGTTTAAGTGCATGTTTACCATACCAGTTTCATAGTACCTATAAAGGCTTGAAGACGCTCGCATTGGCATATTAGGCGAGCAACGTCATCCAAGTCTTTCAAAACTGCCGCTAGGTGGGCTGAAAGCACACTCTACAAACTGTGCTCATAGCGTTGATTAGTGTAGCAGAATTGACAAAAACGTGGTGTTCTTATCAATATTAGAGTTCCCGGTGTTGCAGCACTAAACGAACATTATTTTACAGCAATGGTGAAGATCCTTGAAGACTTCGGACGATTCATGTCTGCGTGAAAGGATCGTTTAAAACGGTTTTAATGATATTAAAAACTGCCGTAGCATAATACAGTACAAATTAATAAACATGTACCTTGGTTCTTCGTATGTTTAAATTTAACGAAATTTAACCTCACAAGCCTTTATTTCGGTGTCTAGTGCACAAAGGGGTATGTAACACTATAGCCATAGTTGTTAACATTAATAATTTACAAGCAATGCAATTTTTTTCGCGTTTAAAATTCGTGTATCACGAGTCACGATTAACTTCCATAATTCAATTCAGCTGCTAGAGCAGTCCTTTTGCAGTGTGCTCGCAGCGCGACTGGTGGCACAGTCAGAGGCTAAGATGAAAACGCGTCGAATCTCTATGGTCAAGCCTTTATAGTTGTTAGGAAACCGTGAGCATACGAAGTTGCGTGTGCTACTCCAAAATATTCGCCATCATGCTTGCATCGTTAAGGACGTTGCTAAGACGTTGAAAGTTGTATACCGTGTGATAAACATGTATTCCCGTCTTGTAACTCAGTCAGTGAGCATATACGTTTATTTCTCTTAACTGGATGACTCACGGCCTTCTTTTAACTCACTGCAGACGTCGTTATGTGCCGATAGACTCAGCCATTTTTGAATTATCTTTACATAAATAATCCTAAACAAGTTTTAAAAAATGCGGTTGAGATTGATAAAACACATGGAGCACTACCCATTAGATGATTAAAAAAACCAAGGCACCTAATATTTCGAAGAAATTAAAGATTTGCCTTCATTCTCAAAGGAAATTTAAAAAAAAAGAAAAAAAACGGACAAACACGACACGGCAGGAAGTCTTCACACGGGGGCTGCTGCATTGGATGTGTGCAAGGGGTGATGGCGGATTTTTTTTTTATTACTTATTTTAATTTGTTTAGTTTATTTATTTTTTAAATTCATAACTGGCCTCTAGGAAAGAGCTTTGTTTTTTTTCGTGTTCGTTTGGATTTAACTTGTCCCACCCCCATTTTTTCTTTTCTTTTTCCTAATGAAAAAAAAAATCACCTCCCTCCCCTACTTCAACATCTTCTGGTTCCCAACGCCCATCATCCGTTGCACGCATCCAATATGGCAGACCCCATGTGAAGAAGACGCCCTGCAGTGTTTTGTTCGTCCGTTTTTAAAAAAAAATTTTAATTTTTCTATAAGAATGAAGAAGAATTTTTTTTATTTCTTTGAAATATAAGGTCACTTGTTTTTTTTTTTAAATCCTTTAATGCTTAGTGTTTCATGTGTTGTATCAATAAATAATTCTAGCATGAATCAACTGTTGCTGATTCGCCATTTTTAACTGTGGCGTCCAATGACGTCAGCGGAAAAACCTCAAAGAGCTTAATGAGTCCGATGATTCATCAGTGACATCACTCTTAGAAATCGGGAAACTCATAGCGAGTTTAGGAATGATTTTGATGGGCTGTCAAAAGAGCGCTAAGCTGTTCGGCGAGTCTAGAAAGTGCTAAAATTAAGAGAATCTTAAACCAATCCCTTTGCACATCTGATGTTAAATTGCTGTAAAAGAAATGTGTACAAATTTCACTCTTTTTCAGTATCATCTCCAGCACAAATAATGAACCCAAAATACATGGTGTAACTAAAAAGGTATGGCTAAATTTTAATGACGGATCGTAAACATCAAACCAACTAAGAAATTCCATCCACACATAGGTCTGGAAAACATACACGTATAGATCCTTTCAATCCCACTGGTACAAGCAGAGTTCAAGGCGGATAAGCACTTCACTCGGTCTGCCACTAGGGCATTAGCAGCTAACGTGAACTTATAATAGGCCCTTACCACTGGCCAGACGGAAGAAAATTTGACGCAAAACGACGCGTTACTAAAATCCTTCAACGTCAAAATTACTCCAATCATAAATGGTTCATGTTTCGTCCTTCGACCGACATTTACGTCGCCGGTACACCACCCAGCTTTGCAGAGCGGCCGCGAGCAACCAGTCTGGTTTGACCTTTACAGTAATGGAGGTATTCGGCTCCAAGGGCTTACTTGCTAGATGAATGTAAAACTGATGATCCATGTAGGATTTCCGGACCTACGTGTGTACGGACTTTTATTTTTTTGGTTTGATATCCGTCATTGATGGGCCCGACCTTTTATAGTAACACATTGTTTGTGAAATTAGTTCGTTCACTCAACATTAATGTTTTTTTTTTTCGTGCTTGTAAAGCCCTGTAATGGCGTTTAAAAAATAAAAGAATGGTGGCGAAAACTACGAACGAATTGACAACTACCGGAAAAAAAACAAAACATTTTCCCCCATGCCATTCGGTAATTCGATCAGAAACGATAGCACTCATTTCTCAAGGTTTCGTTAAACATTATTCTATTAATCTTGACAAACGAGTGGGCAAAAGTATTCGTACTGTAGTTTATCATTTCTTGCAGAGCAAATGTGCAAAACAAAAGGGCTGACGATTTACTTATAGGTACCCAATTAATCGTCACACTTCAAGGATGACGCTAAAATAAACTTGCTGGGGGGGGGGGGGAGCCAAGGCGAGGCAATATTTTTACTTGGGCGGAAGTACTACGATTATCTTACACCCCCACCTTCGCCTCTCTAAGTTTCATCCTTCTTTTCACCAGCTGCTTCTCGATAAGCTAAGCCTACTCATGTGGATTCGGAAAGAAAAGGACTCCGGAAATGCTCGCTTGCTTGTGTCGATTGCGGCATGAGCAAGAATGTAGATCTGAGTGCAACTTGGTCCTGTTCTTGCATTACTGAAAATCGTCTGATTTATTCTTTTTTTTTTTTTTTACATGAATTGTAAATGTGGGAATTTCAAGTTTATTTCATAGAAATTTTAGAGTGTGCAAGACCGGTTTGGTCTCTCATAACTTCTTCGGGACATTGGCGGCCTGATCGAGCGGTGCAGCGCCGATTCAAGTTCGACAGATGAGTGGCATCATTCAAAATCGAAGTGATGAATTACACGTAATAATACTTCATACACGCTAATAAATTCACACTCATAAAAGAAAAGGTCAAGAAGCTGAGAGCAAAGGAGTTGTCTTTAGATTTTTTTTAAGTTCCTGTTTTATACTAGAGCTGGTTTTAAAAAAGATGAAACATCTCGAATATTTTTTTTGCAGATTAACATCGCGCATAAAAAAAATAATAACATGATATTAAGATTCTTTTCAACTGCGACGGAAAGAACAAAATTATTAGAAATTCCTAGGGCGACACATTCTCCAATCAACACGTAAATGTTTTTAAATGTTATAAAGAAAAACTACCGAAATGGTATAAACATAGGCCTACACCAGCAGTTTCATTTCACTGTAGTTTAATTTTTCTGTAGTTTCATTTCTCTTCAGCCAATAAGGTAAATTACGATTTATTTAGTGAACTATAAGTTTAATTTTCAAATGATAAAAAAGGCAGATCTAAAAGGCAGATTAAAAAAAAAAGACTCGACAAGACGGATTTACGGTTTTTAAATCGATGTTATTTATAAAAAAAAAAAGTCCTAAATGTACATGCGCAAAAGCAGAGTTTCGCAGAATACTGCTCCCTGTCGTCAACTTCAAACTATATGACGTCATAATAAAATTAATATAATTGGAACGCTGCAACTTACTCAAAACCTAACCGAAGAATTTCATTTTAGTTGATATTTATCATCAATGAAAGCCTTGTTGTTTTTCTATTTCGAGCATGAAAACGGACTGCAGAATTCTGCGGAACTTGGATTTTATTTTAACATGCAACTGGAATGGTTTCAGCAAGCAAAAAAGCAGAACCTACTGCTTGTTTGGGGGGGGGGGGATTGAGGCTTAATGGCGCGTCGACAACTTGGTCATTAGCGCCACCTCAGTCACAGTGCAATGCAGTGCTTGTTTGGGGCTAAACTCTACTGAATGTTAGGCTTGATTTCAAGTGGATTTTATTGTATTTATACTATATTTCCCTGCTTACAGGATTTTATAACCCCCGCCCCACCCTTTATTCTCGTCTCAGCGCTTATTATTCATCACCACCAGTTTGATGTAAATCGAAACCATAGATATGCGCAAATTACGATGTGAAAAACTATGATTCCGTGAGAAACAATGCGTGTGTGAAATAGTCTAGTGGTCCGAAGTGTTGCGTGAAGTCTCCTTGCCAAAGACCAAGCAAACAGTAAACTGGTTTCCTCATGGTTCCACGGATTTCTTTAGCTGAAAGTGACCCTTAACAGCTCTGTCCAAATCGTCAGATGCACATACAGGTAAGTAATGGTGCTGCAAACTGTACCGTAATTATGAAAGATAGTTTAGTCGGGAAAGCACACACTAGGAATAACGTTGTGAGATAAGCCACCTTTCTGAGCGGGCGTTTCATTTGAGTGATGTGACCGGGATTCAAACTGTCGAACCAGTTCATCCACAAATTGACGTTCGAATGAAGTGCGGAAAGGTGGCTTCCCTGTGCTTCTTTACTTCTAGTGCCTGATTTTCGATGATGCTTATAAGCGACTTATTACAGCGGTTGATTTTATAAATGCTGCACTGCTGTTTGCATATATTTCTTGGCGCAGTTTAGACAGTTGCCAAGGGCGGCAACGGACGCCAAAAGAAAATACGAAACGTCTACATCATGATGGAGATTACCAGCAAGAACAAACGGCTACCGTATTTTTGTTCACACGCACACACACACAGTTTTTTCAGGGAAGCCACTCAGCAGAGCAGAATGATTGCTCATAATTTCCGTCATTCCTATGTCAAAATAACAAAAACTTTTTTTCCTTCCTGGTGTTTTCCCTCCCCATATTTTTTTCCCTAGACATTTTTTTGGGCGATTATTTTTTCGTTACTTGTGGTTAGTCAGTACAATGATCTGAATTTGCATTGGTCATGCCTGGTCAGTGTGTATAGAGACCAAACAATAACACCGTGCTGGCTACGAGGCTAGCATCTAGAGCTGGTCGTGAAGCTAGCTGCAAGGTGCACTGGATACACGCGGAGATAGTTTGTAGTAAAAGCAGGTTTCTTGTGCCTAAAAATGATCATTTTTTTTTTTAGATTGGTTGGCAGCTATATTCCAATTTTCAGAAGTGGAATCTTTTCTTTTCCGATTTATAACCTTAATATATGTGTCGCAGCATAAGAGACTGGACAAAACAACGTTTTTTAGGCCTAAGAAATCCTCTCTCTCAGCATCGGCTTGACTAAACACGCTAATGTTTTTTTAACCTCCATTTGTATCCAGTGCACCTTGTAGCTAACCCAACGACCGGTCCAGACGCTAGTCTCCTTACCAAAATGTCGTTATTGTCGCTACACAACAAGTTTCTATTG
Source organism: Lithobius niger (assembly GCA_023313725.1). Classification (NCBI taxonomy): domain Eukaryota; kingdom Metazoa; phylum Arthropoda; class Chilopoda; order Lithobiomorpha; family Lithobiidae; genus Lithobius; species Lithobius niger. Next base: position 34,864 of record JAHWFP010024828.1, read on the forward strand.
CTCCAAGGTTACACGGAGCACGGTTAAGAGGTTAGCATTTTGATGACCTTGAAAGGCTGTGTCAAGGTCAGTACACACGTGGTTAGTTTGTCTCTTTGTTAACCCTCATACCATGCAAAGTTTCATTGAACTCGAATTTAAATTAAATGAAGCGAGGGTTCGTCCGCCCTTCTGTGCCACCCTCTCTCTATATTTACGTAGTACGGCAATTAGTGGATACTATTTTTATAATACTGTACTTTTTTTTTTATAAAAGTTTTGTTTTGTCGTGGAGATAGTATTGAAAAAAAAAAGAGGTTACAATCTAACTTGCATTGCTGTTTAACGACATCTCGTTGAGTAGATGAGCAAATCCATAACATTTTACATTCTTTTTAAGATGTGTGTAAACAAATGAATGAGGAGTCCTGGCTATTTTACATTTGAAGGCAGCAGAGTGATTACTAATATGGAGGCTACGAAATTATTGGAGGGTAGTGAATTAGGACGGACGACTATATTACATCGTGAGACAGACCATTGAGTTAGTAAATATAATTAAATGGAAGTCTGTCTGAGATATACAGCATGGATTATAGGCTGCCTCGCTTATTCTGTACCTGACAGGCTGCAGCGTCTAGCGCTGTGTACGAATATTTAGTTCTATGTAACACTTGATTTCATTAAGCGAAGGAATGCGCAAAGAAATTTCTTTTTACACAACAAACTAGCCACGTGCCTACTTAATTCTTGAATGTAAAGTTGGTGCGTCCACGTGCACCAGGGAGCAAGCGGTCAAAGTTAACGATATCACTGTGACTAGATGGCGCCCATCTAGCGGTTCAAAATCTGCATTTCGAAACGCTCGATATAAAGAAAAAAGCGCCCGTGATGTCGTCAGGCTTAACTTGACCGCTTGCTCCCTGGAGCACGTGGGCGCACCATCTTTACACTCAATAATTAAAGAGGCGCGTGGCTTGTTTGTTGTGTAAAAAAGGAATTTATTTGTATGTTTCTTCGCCTGTTGAATGTAAGGGTTAGACAGAACCATATATCGGCAAATGGCTATAGATGCTGCAGCTTGGTATTTGGTGGCAGTTCCCCTGGAAAAAGCCCACATTATAAACAAAGCATTAGCGCAAGGCCAGCTGCGAAAAAAGCAGTGGTGTCTCAGGTGGCCTTAATGTGACGTGCATGGCTGAAGAGTCGACAAAGAGAGCTTAGAACGAGCAGCAGTATTATGCCTACAGTATAATACTATAGTTATGGTAGTAACGCTAGTTACTAGTTATGCTACTAGTTATGCTACAGTAATGGTTAGATGAAGTGGTAAGATAAAGGAAATATTGCTCACCTGTTCTGGTAACGGTGGTTTGTTGAGTGGTGTATCCGTAGGTGGGAGCCCTGTAGCCATAAGGCGTCCGGATGAGAGGTTCGTAGTCAGGGATGTAGGTGGCAGGACGGTGGGACGAACGCATCTCGTGCATCGTGTCGTAGTTAAAGTCGTGGCTTGGACCTGATACGTTGAAACAATAGACCAATGAGTGACCGGCGGAGATGACGAATAAGGTGGCGGTATTGGAAACCGGAAGTATAACGGGGGCACGACAGAGAAACGTTGCCAGACAAAATGGCGTCGGATAGGCGACTGGATTTTGGAAGAGTCGGATGTGTAATATGTAATACGGTAATACGTACATATTGCACGGATAAACGTTGTGGACATGACGGCATCGGAGGGTTAGATATGGCGTTGACGGTACGAAAGAAAAAATAAATAAATCTAGAAGTATAACGGGGACAGATGGAAGAGCTATTGGGGAAAAATGGCGTCGGATGGTACGGACCAGGTTTGGGGCGCGCGCTTTAAAACGAGGCTTGAGACGATACACATTACAATTTCATACCACGAAAAAAAAATGATTGGCAATAGGTCTACTGGGATACATACGGTAAAAGTAACAAAACGTCATTGGATGAGGAAAAAACTAGAAAAATTTGGTAGAAAGGGAGACTGGAGCGCGGTTCGGGATTAGGCTGAACAAATCAAAACACTACAATTTTATAAAATTACAACTGATCAAGCATTGCAACATAATAAAAAAAAAATGTTTTAAGTTTATGTAGGCACATCATTGTCAACCTAAAATCTGAAAAAAGATCCCGAAACTGCGCACAAAAAAATCTGAAAAAAAATGTCAAAATGATAATTATATTTATCCGTTTGACAAAGAGTAGGACTACATATAATTTATGGCAAGCTGTTGAGAGTAGGTCACGCACCGTACCATGCTTGTTTTAAATTCTGGAAACTCGAGTATATATTTATTGAAACTGGGCATTGAGCGTTATGTTTCATAACGTTTCATAACATAAAGTTAGCGTTACTACGTTTTTGCCAATCGATTCTCGTTTAAAGCGAAAAACTGGAAAGTCACCACCTGGAAACCGACGAAAACCCCTAAACTCCGAAACGATCATGATGGGGAAAAAATGACCACGCCGTTTTTGGAAGTAAGTATATTATATGTTTAGGAACGTAAGCAAAGGGAGTTAATTATTAGGTTTATTGCCACCATTCCGGAAAAAAAAAAATGTTTGAAAGCTTTATTTAGATTTTGCCAAACATGGCGAAACAGCGTGCCGAACAGCGAAGTGCTGCACAGCGAACCCATCATTCGGGAGATAAATAAGCCTTGTATGAAGAAAAGAAATGGGTTAGAACCTATTCTGGCCAATCGTCATGTAAAGTGACATTAATGTGTAAGTTTCGCAAAAGAAAAGAAAGATGAGTAGACTTTTAAAGCAGTTTTAAAGAAGCCAGCGAGCGATAATGTTATTAAATTTAGCAAAAGTAGTTAGTTATAACACAAACTAGTGGCGTAAATCAGTCCAGTATTGTGGCTCAAGCTTTCTAATGTAAAATGAGCTCAAATCCTTTTAATATTTGAGCAATTTGTTAATTGGTGCGGAATTCTGAGCGAAGCATTGCTACGCAACACAACTCAAAGAAATTAGCTTTAATACTTTCGCGCAGAATGTGGACGGATCATATAACTTATTTTCTGGTATCAAAATATTTAAAAATAACTTTCCTGTGTTCAGATTCATTCCTCCACAAACGTGTTTGATAATGCTGGTGAGCTTTTAATAGATTTTCCACTATCCCTAAAGTTGGGAAGTATCACACGGGCCACATATTTTTTATTTTTTTTTTAGTTGAGTCGAAGCCGATTTGCTGTTTAGCTCTTAAAATTTTCATCACATGGTTCGTTTTCTGGAATGAGGGCACCTTGCACTTAGTCTACCCTTCACACGCCCTCTGTTGCTTACTCTTCCGAGTGTGCGCACCAAATGTGGAATCACGGTTTATTCTCGCGGGTGCCTGTGATCGCAATTACGTCACTCATCACGGATAATTTAGTCTGCAACTGCTTCCTTCCCAAAAATAGCCCGCTCCTCCTTCCCATCGTCCACAGTTGGAGGATGATGCAGCCATGTTTTTACTATCTCGAGAATGTGGACGCGTCGTGAGTCACGTGACCTGCCGCCCACCAGTGATGATAGGAGGTGAAGTTAAACTAACCAATCAAGCAGTTAGGTAACATGATAATGTAAAGCTGACTTGATTGCATGAGCTTTGTCTCGGGCACATCTTCTGGTTTGGAAATAATCCTACAAACTTCGTCATTCAACGTTCATTCCTGCAGCAGAGTCATGGGCATATGCCAGACAAAACAGCCGCTTTCTTTTTTCATACTTAAGATACGGTGCCGAAAATAAACCACCATGGCTTAACCCACATTCAAGTTCCCAACAGGAATTCTTTACGTGTTAAACTGTTAAACACCTGGCGTAAGCAGAAGATAATTACTCAAGCTTCCCCCCATCCCCACGTAGATTCATCCTGGCTTTATCGATATATCATCAGAAATCCCTTTGGAAAAATTTCTATTACAATTAAGATTTTCAGTCACATGAGTACAAGTTGCCAAAGCTGAACCTGACCTACGCGTCTTCATGATAAATTCAGCAGCAACGCTATGCATCACCTAGCACGTTACTGGGACTGTTCAGCAAAGACTCAAAGACTGAAAGGATCCAGAATATAACCTTGATAGGTTTTAGACTCAAAGACTGAAAGGATCCAGAATATAGCCTTGATAGGTTTTAGACTCAAAGACTGAAAGGATCCAGA
>JAHWFP010024828.1:39050-57071 GCA_023313725.1 Lithobius niger
CTGAAAGGATCCAGAATGTAGCCTTGATTGGTTTTCTGAGCTGTCAGCATAACATCACAATAAGTAATGCCATTTCAAACCTGATGGGTAGTGTAATAAAATCGTAAACAAGATACGATGGCATAGTGGTATGCTGTGAGGAAACAGGTTCTGCAGTTGTTTTACAGTATGATGCCAAAGCTGAACGTGACCTATGCATCATCGTGATAAATGCAGCTGCAACAGTATACACCCAGTGCCCACCTAGCACGATGCTAGGATAGTTCGGCACCGATTCAAAGGCCGAAAGGATCCAGAGTACAGCTTAATAGTTTGTTTTTTTCTGAGCTGTCTGAAAAACATCACAACAAGCAATGCCATTTCACACTCGATGGACAGTGGAATAAAATCGTACACTAGATACGATGGCATAGAGGTGTGCTATGACCTGTACCCTGTTCTACATTTGTATAGTAACTCTTTGTATTACTGGGGTGGTACTCCATTAATGTTGTGCCTGTCCCACTTTTCATTATATATAGGCAAAAACCGGTAATGTTACGTATAAGGATTCGAAAGGGGCTGCCAGATTAAGGTGAGGTTCTACAAGCAAGGTATTAAAAATTCCTGTTTTCGACGATTATTGTTATTTTGGGCTGTTTTGCCATTCGAATTAAACCATATGCTAGTAAATGAGCTGGTGTACCCAATGGGATGTAGATTAGAACGTTAGTTACGTTTGCCAAGACGCTCGCTAATTGAGAATATCATTTTTTTTTTAAGGTAAAATGCTTTGAGAAGACCTAAGTGACACAAAACTTTCAACTTTACAGTATTATCGAACCAACTAAAGAGACAAATAATAAACTAAAAGAATCTGTCGTGGCAACAGTACGTAGTAGATGCCTTCAGTTTTATTTCTTACTTAGGCGTTGAAACGTCATGTCCGCATATTGTTTTGAATATTTACTAGACTCACCAGTGGGTCGATAACTGTGTAAATTTGAACTCTACCGTTGGCCTGTTGAACTTAAATCTTAACGTTTATCAAATATCAATATTTACAGGCACCATCGTAATAAATGATGGTAAACAATAGTAGTTTACGGATTTAACAGTAAGTAGGCTGAGAACTCGCTACTTGTAGGTATGGAATCGCAAAAGTAATAGCGTACGATGGTTACGGGACTAAACGCAAACAAAAGTTTCGCGAACAGAAAGGTGAAGATAGCAGTTAGTGCAGAAGGAAAAAACCGAGTCCTTATCATTTCGGTATTATCTTATTTGTGTTCAGTCTCATTTACTAAAGCCAGTGGATCTTTTGAAAATATTAGGGCTGCTGTTGCCCTAAGAATATCAGTAAAGGACCGAATATGAGACGAATTTCAACCTGACCACAAATGAGACAAGCTTTGAATGGGCACTTGAATTGCAATTCTTGAAACATTTTCTGCCTCTATGGAGACCATATTGGGGACTTGAGGAGGAAGATCCGAACTCCTTGTCCGTAACTAGCTATTCTGCTAGTTCCACTGACAGCGGCCTCTGTAGAGGCTGAAAAAATTTTGGATTTGTAATAATTAAAGTATCCATTCGATTCGGCGAGGACTCTGGTTTTTTTTTTTTTTTACTTCTACTCTAAATATGAAATTATTGAGAGTAGAAGCATCGGTAGCTGCAAGCAGAGCTTCCAAGATATCGCTTCCGTTTGAAATGAGATTGTTGTTAAGGACGTTTTTCTTCAGTCTTGCCAATTGACGAATTTCTCTTCGATAGTGTGATAACTAGGCTTTTTTTTCCCTGCACCACAGTTGGGATACCATTATACCTGATGTCCCAACCTCTGGTATAAGCCATGCCGTAAGACAGTGCGAACTAAACATGCTGATAATAATTGTCTCAATAAAAAAAAGTCAGCTAGGCAAGTCCGCTTGGCCTTGCCGTAATATACCTAATATTCCTGATGCATGAAAAAGCACTTGTTGTTAATTGTTACTAGTATAGAAAAAAGAAAAACATTGTTATTAGCAAAGTATGCTAGTATCAAAGGTGAATTTTTCGAAAGAGAAAATTGTCCTTACACCAAACGGAGACGGGAAAGTACCTAGGTCGCCTCCAATGTTTCTTACCGACAGTTGAGTTATAGAGATCGTCGGCTACAGAAGCATGATAATCCCTCGATCTAGCGCTGGCGTAGTCACTAGCCGCTGCGAGAGGAGACACCCTGCTCAACTGAGACAGATAAGGCTTGCCTGCAATCAGAAGAAAAAAAGACAAAAAAAAAAAGACATTATAAGACACTGGTTGCTTCAATTTGTTGACATTCAAACAATAATTGCATTTTATCACAATACAATTAACGTTCCCGTTTGCCTGAGAGTGAATTCATCCTCCTGATCATCGAAAGATACCACATAAAAGGGGGCGGGGGATTGAGGCTTAATGGCGCGTCGACAACTTGGTCATTAGCGCCAACCTCAGTCACAGTGCAGCGGTCCGGGTTGCCACTGCACCACACATTACAGAGATGTTATTATGTGATGTTGTTATGTGATACCACATAAAAAGAAGGATTTAGGGCGCGTTTATGCAGCGACTCGCCTTTGCATTCTCGCAGCTAGAACTCAATCGCGATGGCAAAGGTGACATTGCCATGGTAACAACGCTAAATGGATTAGCTAAATGCGACATCGTTTGAGTAATAATTCGTGCCAATAATATAAAGAATTCCTCATGACGAAACAATTTTCCAAACGCTTCCGAATTCACGTTATTTGCTGTTTTCGTTGCGAGGCGGCAGACATAAAACCGCCGCCATGTTGGAATTTGAGGTGATTTCTAGCTTCTAGCTGCGAGAATGCAAAAGCGAGTGGTTTCGGAAACATGCCCTCATGGAAGTTAGCATGCATTTTCCAACGCAGCTCTACAAAAAGGCGCAGTTCGTTACTCGGACTTTGAACACCTGGTTCAGCTCAGCTTCCTTGAAAGATTCAATGATCTCTGCCTTATAACCAGTTCTTGTGTGCGCAGCGTATCTTGAGTCCTGCAGGTGGTATTTTTTGAGCGGCTACCGTCTTCCTGGAGGGAGCGGCATTAATCGACGGCCGCCATTGTTTTTGTAGCCATCTTGGATATCAACAAGGCACTCTGCCACCAAAAACATACACTCGATTATCTGTGTTCATTTTGGGGCGAACTCAAGATAGGCCGCGGACACTTTAGGCCGAAATTTCCCTGCTCTAGCTAAAACGTAAAAGACAAGTTTTCAAAATGATGGCCAAACTGCTAGGTAGTTCACTTGCAGCCATTTTTTAATTCGTAAATCTTGATATACTCTTATCATATACAAAGAGAGTAGCGAAGAATGGTTCTCCAGGAAAGGCAATCAAACCTCTCGCAAGGTCACAATAAGAACAACTTTTAATTTTCGGCTTCCATGTGAGGCTCAGTCACACAAAAATCCAGAGTAAAAACCCAGCAGGCGTCATCTTTGTTTACTGCCTCGAAAATCCATGCTATTTCCATCTAAATTACTAAATTAGGAATACTTTCAGTTTTTGTGTATGTGTAATCAAATCGAAAAAATAGGGTTAAGGCTTTTTAACATTTTATTTTCTAGTAGAGCAAATTTAGTCTCGCTGTTGGAATTATTCTAATTTCCTACTTAATGTCATCCTATGGGCTATGGGATATTGTATGGAGCTAACATTGTGAACTACTTAGGATGACAAGTGAGCAGCGATAATGATGCAAAAATTTCCGTAGTTTCAAGAATGCTCGAACGGGAACCGGGATCATTGGATTGGGCTTCCAGTGCGTTATAAGGACCTTTACGGGATCCGTATGACACAATCATGATAATATCTGATTTTTTTTCCATTATTGTTGCTGCACACTTATCATCCGCAGCAGTTCACAATGCTATCTCCATCATGTTTATTTGCTTGGATAAAAATGTTTAACCAACTTAGGAGACGCATTTCTCTTTTACATAGTAACTTATAAAACTCATTATGCCGTGACAGAAAACATGTAGGCTACACAGCATACTCTTCATGCAAGATACTTGAAAATATTACACAAAAACATAACCAAGAGAGAGTCCATGTATGCAGCTCTGACCCAACAAATCAAAATAAATTTATTTGTGTTAAATTAACTGAAATGCGGTCTTCGTTCAAAACGTCACCTAGAATTCTGCCCCTTAACCAAAAATTCATTATAACTAAAATCCGTTTCTTACAGACTTAATAATACTACCTGGTAGAATGAAATAAAACGGGCACACTTCGTTAGTATATTTTGCAAACACACAAGAAAATAATTTCGTTCTTCCTAAATCATCATAAGAAAGTTCTAGAGTAAAAACAAGACATTAAATCGAAATCATAGAACGAAATTTGAACAGTTAGTTTATGCAGAAAAAAATTTGTTTAGATTAAATGAAGTAAGACTGATGAATCTGTGTGATCAGTTAGTTATTCATCTGAAATATATTTAAGGTTAAATGAAAGTAATTATAGAAAAATTTATTAAAATATTAAACGTGCAAAAGATGTAGCCACATGCAACAAAAAATGTAAATATATAAAAAATAAATAAATAAATAAAATAAAAAATAATACTGAAATTTCACGACGTTGGTCACATTTTCCCAGATGGCTTTTGTTAAAACAAGTTATTTTAATAATACTAAGATAGAACTGAAATAAATTTACATTATTTTTTATTATACGGCACAGAAAATACAAATTTCCGGGGAAAGGAAATTAAATAAAATATTATAAAAAAAGGGCTCTTTTTAAGGACTCACCAACCCCTTTTGTTTTGCCTAACGTCGCCGCCAGATGGTATTAAACTCCAAGAGAAACTTGCAGTCATGTCGACCACTTTTCCAGTTCACCTCCAGAAAAAAAACTTGGTTAAATCAAATCCTCCTTCTTTACCTTCTGTCACTGAAGAGGGGGCAATGTTTAAAAAAGCCTTCGAAAATGAGTGGTGTCATCTTTGATCGAAGACTGCATAAAAACCGTATTTTCACGGGTGTAAAAATACAAGCATCAATTTAACTTTACGGACTTCATCAAGCCGAGGCAGGGCCGTGGTACAGACGGGGGAGTGCGAAGGGGGCAGAGGGCCTCGCCTCGTACCACCGAGGAATAAGTAAAGCCTCCACGCTTTACGTTATCGAATTTTGAAAATGGCTATTCAGACTCAAGGTATCGAAATCTCACCGCTCAAAACATTAAAAAAAAAAAAGAAAAAGTGCAGCCATAATGAAGCAAGAATACCTTTACCGGGAAGGAGACTACATTTTTTTTATCGATATCATGTCGGGGAAGGAACGAGACACTGCCTAGATAATGTCGGGAGACCTCAGGAACGATTCTATATACGGTTCTTGCCGAGATGATATGGTGGAGGACGGTGGGAGAGGCTCAGTTACGAAACTCTCCCCGGGGCCTCCATTGACCTTAGTACGGTGCTGAACTATTGTGTACTCGCTGCGCATCTTGAGTACTACGAGTATTTTATGAGCGGCTACGTCTTCCTGGAGGGGGCGGCTTTAATCGACGGCCGCCATTGTTTTTGCAACCATCTTGGATATCAACAAGGCACACTCCTACTAAAAACGTACAATCGATTATCTGTGTTCGTTCTGCGGAAACCTCAAGATAGGCCGCGGACACTATAAGGAGCTAACTCACAATTTTTGAGGTTCGTACTTTCTCCTGGAGTGGGTATTAAAAAAAAGAGGACAACACTCTCTACACATTTCTAATGCAGTTTACCACCATCTATCGGCGCTATGAACAAAATCAACGAGGTAAGGGAGACCCTTAAATGGACACCATTCTGCAAAAATGTGTCAAGCCACATAAACATATTGTCGAGAAAACGAGCGTTAATGTTCTTTATTCATTAAAAAATACAGTGTTGTAGCATTGCTGTTCTTCTACATAAAAACAAACAGTAATGCTACTACAACACCGTATTTTTTAATGAATAAGAACATTTAACACTCGTTTTCTCAAAAATATGTTTATGTGGATTGACACATTTTTGCAGAATGGTGTCCAAATGATTTTTCGTTATTTATTACTAACTTCGGTAACAAAGAGGGGAAAGTTACTGCCTCAGGGCTCAAATGGAAAGTAATAATCAAAAAAGCAGACATTACCTAGAATGGTGACTGAATATGGTTTTTGAAGAGTGGTGGGAGGAGCCGGATATTTGGCTACAGAAGAAAACAAAAATTCACACGTTGTAATGGTTTTTGTTGAAGCACAGCTCCATTAATTGCTATTTTGCTATACACTATCTACGTGTCTATCCACTACGGCTCTATGGTACCGATGTTAGAAATAAATAAAGCTTTAAAGTTAAAAGAAGATTTCACAAAAAATGATCGTAAAAATGTTGCAACTCCACTCACCAAACTGCTACGATCTTCCAGGCCAACATCATGCAGAGAAACTTTTCAAGACTGTCTTATGAAAGGTTAGGCGACAGACATAATAAATTCCATAGATTTTTAAGTCTGCAGAATTTATAAATCTTACAAATTCGCAAAATCATTCACCAATCATACAAACAATGAAATTTCTGACAAGCTAATGTTACCATCGGCTTCGACGTGTGTTTAAATTTCGTCAATTTTAAGTATGTTTAAATAAGGTATATTGCCGGGTGTTTTTAAAGAGCTTTTCAGGACCCCCTCTTACCCGCCTCCCATAAGAAACTCCTACGACCGAAAAGTAGGGACAACTTATTCACTAATAATGGTACGATCATAAATTTTCTGAAATTTATTGTTCACACTTCATAAAGACAGATGTAAACCTATTATCGTGCATTTTGGACTTCAATGACAGACTGTCTGAGCGGGAATTATTGTACCCTCGGCCACTGCTATCAAAGACGAAGCTATAGCACTATACCATGCTGACGCGGCCACTGACACGGCTACTGACGGGGTCGTGTCTGTATGGCTTTGTGGTAGAGCTTCAGCCTTTGGTCGCGAAGGTCGAGGGTTTAACTCCCGCTCAAGCAGTCTGATATTTAAGTCCAAAAATCACTTTCCAAACCCCTAGAAAACTGTTTAAGGCCTGAAACCAAGTAAATCAGTCATCCAAGTAAATCCATGTTAAAGGAAAAATGACCTTTAACAATAAGGAACCAAACATTTTCAAAGTGTAACCATGTTAGTTCTCATACATTGAATTACCTTTCTTTTTTTTCAATCGTTATATACCGAGTAAAATGTTGATTATCCATTTATATTTTAACGGTGGCATGTTGTTGAATTCAGAAAATAGTGTAACAGTATATTTGGTGTTATTCAGAAAATACTGTAGTACACCATCAATTGTTACTCTAACACCTCAACACTGCTACACCATAAATTGGCTGTTGATGGCGTAACATCATCAAAATAGAAGGCTGTTTGGCTGTTCCGTTAAGCCGTGCGTTTTATGACTGACAGCGAAACAGAGATAAAAGATAGATAGAGAGAAAACACACAAAAGGAAAACTTAATCTGGAACTGCCAATAATAATAAGGGATCACTCCTTAACAACATGGCCGCTTTCTTAAAAAGAATCGGCTTATTTCATATTGTTTCACGTTGGATTTCAGGATTTCTGGTTTTCCGGTATAGTTATGGTTTACGTGATTTACAACTATTTACTGAGGTCCAAAACCTTTGTAGCTATCACCTCAATTAATTATTTGGCTTCAGAAAAAGTATTTTGTGCTTTCGTTGGCTTTCAATATGGTGCAGCATTTATTTCGGCTTATGCAAACAATTCTACAAAATAGTGTCCAATTTTTAGCACATACTTCTGAATACAAATCGGGATGCGATGGAAAATTGTAAAATTTACAAATGCGCATTATTTACGAGGTGAATAACTTAATTAAAATACACTGAATTATCTATTCTTATTTAACAATGCCGAAACCAGTACCATCGCCCTATTAGATATGAATTGGATCAATAGTCTAGAAAATGCTTCATTTTTTTATTATGCTAATCGATGGCAGGCTTGAAACATAGGTGTAGCATTCATTTCGATATAATTCTACAAAACAGTGTCCAATTTTTAGCACATACTTCCGAATAAAAATCGAGATGCGATGAAAAAATGTAAAATTTACAACTGTGCATTACTGAAGAGCTGAATAACCTAATTGAAATACGCTGAATTGTCAATTCTCATTTAACAATGCCGAAACCAGTACCATCACCCTATTAAATATGAATTGGATCAATAGTCTAACAAATGCGTCATTCTTTATTATGCTAATCGATGGCAGGCTTGAAACGTCCAAATACGGAATGTCCCTCCCTCAGTTCTTAAAAAGAAATTAAAGGATTTTAATCTTTATAAAAGCCTCAAAGATGAGAAATTGTTATTCATACAAATAAAAATATATACAGAGTAGCCATCTAGTCGAGGTGAAAGACGAAATCGGGATGTTTCTAATCAGGACGTTTCAAATGACAGGTTTAAAACATGTCAAACAATAGAAATATTAATAAAACAACAGCAGGGCATTTTTAATTTTTCTGTTTGGCATGTTTTAAACCCTTCACTAGAAAACGGTTCCGATCTAGGAACTGAAATGTCGTGATATCGAGTGTTTCACCTGCTCTGTTTACATTTTTAATTACTAAAGTAATTTTTAACTTGCTGCTTTTTGTTTTTACATGAATAAAAACAATACGCACCACTGGGTACAAGCTATTTAGCGAACAATATGTTGCTAGTGCAGGGAGTAGATTTTTAAGTTCACGAAAGCTACTATGCTGGAATTTGAAGAAAACACATTTCAACAGATTTGTACGAAATTTTTGTCGAAATCACGATTCACAAGAGAAAAGCGCAAATGGCTGACGTTTACTATGTCTGAAATAAGGCAAACACGTCCCTTTACTAGTCACTTTGAAAAGGACTACTTCGTACCAGAATCATTTTCATCACATAGTTGCAATAGCACATCATATATAAAGTTAATAATAAAAATAGTATTTGTATTCTACTTACGATAATAATTCATCTTGATTTATTAGTTGTTCACACAAGCGGGGCTGTAAAAAGAAAAGAAAAAAAAGAAAGAAAAATTGTAAATGTTGCTGTGGCATTGTTTCTCTTTTTAAAACCATGTTTGCTACAAAGCTGCTGATTTTCAAGTAGCACGCCAACTAATGAACACCAAAAGTCACATTACATAACAGTCACATTAGGCCAATATTCTCTTAAGAAAAAAATAGTAGCCGGCTTCCAACGCTGATCGGGTTATGTATTCCTAAGTATTGCAAAGTATTGGACGGTTGCGCAAAAATTCACGCAAAATTTCGTTTTGTGTTTGTAATGCCGCATTTTAAACAAAATACAAATAACAGTGTTGTAATCCCTGAAGTGGCACAAGTGATAAATCATTGCCACTGTGCTTCGTAGTACGCTTAATCTGCAGTAGTGCAACGCCCAGTAATTTATATTTATATATTTACAAATTTTTTCTAAAAATGTGTCTCTAGTTTAAAAAAATTATAAATTAAATACGTATATAAATTAGATTTATTGCTTTATCTTATAAATTAGATTTCCTAAAACTGACAGCAATAAAAAACAAAAACAAACAAAAAAAAAATTCGGTTGAAGTAGGTGACCACGTTGTTACACAATAATGTAGTGCTAACTGGCTGTTCGAGCCGTAACGCTTACTAATCCCATCAAAATAATAGACTAATAATTAGTCACAAACGAATCACTTAATTTTCTGCAGATATTATTAATTTTTAATTTTTTATATTCCACCAGATTTCGCAACTAACTTCATTCAAGTCACTATAGTGTCCGCGGCCCATCTTGAGTTCTCCGCAGAACGAACACAGATAATCGACTGTACGTTTTCAGTAGCAGAGTGCCTTGTTGATATCCAAGATGGTTACAAAAACAATGACGGCCATCGATTAAAGCCACCCCATCCAGGAAGACGTAGCCGCTCACAAAATACTTGCAGGACTCAAGATACACCACGTACACAATATATTCAACAAGGTTTCACAACTCACTTCATTCTTAAACTGCCAATCAAACGACGAGAAAAATGCAGTGATAGCATGGGCAGTGTCCAAGCCGAATTGCAATACTGGTAAAATTAATTGTCGAGTTCCGTCCTTCATAAAGTCTCAGAAAATAAGTGTAATATGAATGTACAAATTTTAGATATAGTAGGCACAATTATCCAGTTTTACAATAAAGCAACAAAAAAAATAAACAAAGTTTATTTCGAATACGTCAGTGACCGTCACCAGAGGTAACCTTATGTGTTTGCTGTAGGTTGCCGGAAGCAGAGTTTCTCTGGTACCTTACGATGATGAACTTTCGTGATTGTTAGAATTATTTTTCGGTCTATACATCCGCCTGCATGCGCAAAACGCACATGGTTCGCACGCATCACGAATTTGTGTGGAAGAAAAAAATGGCGTGTTTTCTCCAAACGCACTGCTGTATTTTACGGCTTGCAATAAATCGTGTTTCCGTGCGTTTTTATTTCTTTTGCTTTATCTTTTATTTGCCTTTCCGTAATGCACATTTATTACTACATTTACACGACTCGTCACTTTTCTGTTTATCCAGACAACAAAACGGATTTAAAGTTAATTTATTCGATCTGTAAACGCAGCATTCTGACGTTTTGAAATGAGATACTGTTCCATCGTGTGAACGTAACAAAACGTTGAAGGTGATGTAATGAATAAACAAAAGAATCAACAGTCTCCTAAAAATCTAGTCTGATTAATAGAATCATTTAAACATTTGTGTTTTGTGATGTATAGCATGTGAAGCGATTAAAGATCCCTGGTGACTGCGCATGCCTGCCATTTCAGAAGATAAAAAAAATACGCTTTAATAATTGATTCATTAATTGTAATAAACCAAGCTTACACTGTCGCAGTCCATTAAATCAAGTTCGTGTAAATTAAATTTTAAGTTTTCTTTAATGATGAATTAGAAAAACTGTATTTAAATCAGTTGTCAATAATAATTTCCCATTCGTGGTCCTTTTAAGTAAGACAAATTGTAATCCGATTACAGATTAAGGAGAATTTGTCGTCAGTGGCATGGGTCATGTACTGCTTCACAGAACCCAGTTTCGCAGAAAATAAAACGGAGTAAGATTTTTCTGTAAAACAGGAATTCCCGTTTCTCAGAATAATTTTTTTCAAATTACTTACCTCGCTCGTGCTGCCGCTCTCGCTGCGGCTAAACGTATACCATCAGAAACCGAAACTAATCACAATTCCTTTCAGTTAGGAATTTATCTCTAACTTCTCCAATGTTAAAGAAGATTTTGATTGCTCAAAATGGAATTCTGCAAAACAGGAATTCTAATTTCGCAGAAAAATCGTAATCCGTTTTATTTTCTGCGAAATGGGAATTTGCGAAATGTGGTTCTGCGAAATGGGGAAATCACCGTGGCGTGCAAGGGGAGGGGGAGGCATTGCCCATGTCCTATGCACAAAATGTCCTTTTTTGTAAAAAAAATAATGACTTTTTTGTGCCGACGTTTGGTGGTGCCGCGGTGCAAAGGCCTAAAGGCGACTAAAGTGCAAAAAAAGCTATAAATTGGGCAGAAAAGGGTTAGAAAGAGAATGCAAAAAAAAAAAAATCCATAAAAAGTGTTCACTAAAACATTCTGTGCCGTTTTACTAAAACTTGCTCCTGCCTTCTCGGGTGTATGTGCACGCTCCTGATTTTCGTACACCTAGCTATTTATCGGCACATCTGCTCCTAATTGTTCACTGCATCCAATCAAATTTCAACAAAGTAACAAGTATTTGAAAGGCGATGGTGTCTCCAGTAAAATAAAAGCCGGCAAAACCAGCTCCATTCGTTGTAGCTTCAACTATTCTAGTATACGACTTACAGAATTACTACGTGTGAAAATGTTGAAATTAAATTTTACGTAAAGGTGAATTGTTGGTTTTGGTTGACCAAGTCGAGAAGGGACGTCGCGTGAATAAAATCACCGCGTGCATGTTTTTATTTTTTATTTTATTTACCCTACAGGAGTTTACACGGCCTGGAAGCCACTCACTCCATCTAAAGTGCTAAAAACTAACTTAAAAACTAACTTAAAAACTAACTTAAAAACTACACAAAGAAAGTAACAAGCCAGCCAACAACACCCCCAAAATTAACCCAATTGAACTCCGTTAACCATCAAAACGACCGGTCACTGCGCAGAACTGCGTGCATGTTTCTATCTATCGCAACAATCATTCCGAGTTGGGACCGGGCAACATGTAAACAGTCATAATTCTGCCTTACGAAGGGTAACGTGGTAACGTGGTGGACGTGGAAAGTTGTAAATTGTTGTTCAACGTGAATGGTATTGAATGGTGCGAATAGAGCAACGGACGGACGGATTTAGAGCAATGGACGGACGGTTTGGCCGTCGAATATCCTGACGTCTCACTTCTAATGAAATTTGACGAAGAACGGAAATAAAATAATCGCCGAGGCTGAAATTAGTTGACACGTGATGTTTATTCACTATGGCATGGTTGAATGAAGGAAGGGTATATAAAGGCTTTCCACGACTTACAGGAATTCGTGGTTGACGTTGAACGAATGTTCGTTTTAAAACCTTTTTGGGCTTTCCTTCAGCATTGCAGTCCTAATTTTAAAAGGCCAGACCTGCATAAGGCCAGACCCTAATTCGATCCGCGTTGGCGAGCACAAGAAGAGACGAGAGGAATTTAAAGACTAAGGAAAGCCTAGCACGAGAATTAAGGTGCACGAAAGCATGGAAGCCTTTCGTATAATTTTACATTAAGTCTTCACATTTGCGTAACAAGTTCTTATATAATATTCCAGTGATCCTCTTCAGGGAACCTGTCCAGCAGGAAGTGCCACTACTAAACGAATCCGAAGGCGCAAGGACCTCAGACGCATGACAAGACTAAGGGATCAAGTTTATTAATGCCAGGACGATGGGGATGAAACCATGAGGGTCATATGGCCCAACAAACCAAGGCCCATCGTGTAACGGCGCCAGGAGTTAAGCTCTGCCTAAGGCAAACACGTAAATAGAGAACTGACAAGTTCCGTATCTCTATGAAGGAACCTATCTTTATTCTGTACATATGACAGCAGAGCTGTAATATTAGCATTGTTCGACGACGTTTCAAAAGTCTAGATTTGGCATGGAATTTAGTGATCTGCCGACATAAACGTAAACAGAAGAGTCCAATTCTTCACAAAGGTTAGAGAGGGTAGATAGTTTCTGCTTTGTGGTGAAGCCTAACTACTCGAACGTATAGGAGTCACCTCAAAGCAGAGACTTACACCCTCCCTTATGAGGGGCCAAAACTGGACTGCCCTTTCGCTAGTTATAGGCCGGTAGACCTACCAGGGCTGGTTTTTGCCAGGTATTTATTAGTTATAATTTTACCGTCTTTTCCCAGTTAAATGTATTTTCAATGTAATATTTTCATTACATAATATAAATTATTTATGAGCGTTTATAATTCTCATTCTTCTGTTAAAATGTGAAGTGTTTTGGTTTCAAATAGATATACTAGCAATTACTCTTAGAGACGCTCTTATTACTCAATTAAACTTTTGAAAAGAGCATGCAGTAAAATAAACCACACAACAAAAATTTCCCTCTTAGCTGGTATTTACCAGGTTTTTAACGGTAATTGCGAGTGCCCTGTCAAAAACTAATTTTTCCGTGAAAATTGGCAATACTGGCAGAAATTCAATGAGCTCTTTGGAAAGCGCAATGAATGTTGATTGCAGGAACACTTCTTATTCACTAGAATATATGTGAACCTCTGCCTCCAAGGTAACTTAGAAGTTGGCTTTTTGTCTAATGAGTTGCTATTGGATATTCTAGTGTGCGTGTGTGTTCCTTGCTTGTATTGACTGCCATACACAGGAGTATGACTCAGTAAGCTATTTTGCCAAGAATGTTTTGTCAAATAAAACCAAACAAAGAAATGTAGACATTTCTTGAGGCTAGACTGCGTAATCTTCATGTTTATGGCTTGCAGCCTGTTTGAAACAACTTGTTGGTGTAATGCCCACTGAGATATTGACAGTCTTGGTAGCATCATTTTGTTAATGTGACGCAGTCAACAAGTACAATTCTGGACCCGAAATTTAAACCTTCTGCCGCCTTCATGCTGGATGAGCTAGAACACTATACCGCAGAAGGCGGCTTCTAGCGTCAAACAGTCTAAACGCTCTTCAGCCTTTCTCGAATTAGCATCCTTTTTCAACTACTGAGGTAATCGCGTGACACAGAGATAAATTCCTTAGCTCTTTTATAAATATGCCCTAAAAGAGCTACCCAATGCACCGTGATGGGCTGATGCCAGGCTTGAACCCGGGACCTCTGGGGTAAAAAAAAAAGTCGACCTAACCATCCACCACTCTACCTTAGTGATGACCAAAAAGCCACAAATACAAATAAGCCAGAACAGCGATACCATAAATTTGTAATATATTCCACTCGAGATTTGTGTGCATTCTCAGTTTTGTTAATGCCAGCTGGTTTGAAGATAAAAATTATTTTGTGGCGTGGTAACATATGCGGAAACAGTACCTTCTGACGGGCTAAATGATTTGCCACAAGTGCATCTAAAACAGTCCCAGTAATTTTCGGCAATTTTATTTATGCCTTGATCACAAATTTGAACAAAAAAACACTTCTTAAGCTTCTTGCTTAAGCTTCTTGCTTAACGGTCCTCCATCTTGGAAAATGGAGGACCGTTAAGCAAGAAGCCACGTTAGAACTGTGTTGTTTTTTAAGTGTTTTTTTGTTCAAATTTGTGATCAAGACATAAATAAAATTGCCGAGAATTATTGGGACTGTTTTAGATGGACTTGTGGCAAATCATTTAACCCGTCAGGGGGTACGATTTCCGCATATGCCAGCTGGTTTGGTATTGGTAAAGAGATGAAGGATACGAAATGTTTCCAGAAGCTTAACATGCATTCCAAGTCCAATCAGCGATGGCGCAAGGGGTGGGCCAAGGTGGGCCATGGTCCCCCCAATATTTCACGTCTTCCCTCCGGCCAGTCCCATGACCCCCCAACACTCAGGTCACCACCAGAAAATAAAATAATAAAAAAAACTTGCAGGCTATACTTGAAATCAAATTAATAAACTGAGCTTTCACTTTTTTTTTATTCTATGTTATTTTATTTATTTATTTTTGCAGGAACTTTTCAATGCGTAGCCTAATTTATTTTGTGTGTTTACGGGGCGCATTTTACAAGAAAAATGGTCTGGCCTGAAACTTTCGGTACGTTCAGGTTGAATTAAACGGAATAAAAGTGCCTAATGCCGCTCTCTTGAAAAAAAAAAATCCTTGACTCATTCAGTGTCTAGATGTGCCTACTGTCGGCCTCACAGAAAAATACAATACTGACGCCGTGAACGATTCCAATAAACGCAATGATAATACAGTATCAGCAACAAGTCAGTGTTCACAATTTAGCAGATTCGACTCGAATCAATAGGCAGCTAAGGCTTGAATGTTAGTATTCCTTGTACGAGTTCAAATCTGAAACTGATAACAGTGTCAGCTAATATCTGCGTAGGCCTTATATGGGTCATGCAGTTACCAACTGCTCTCAATAGACAAATCAGCCGCTCAATCATCTTCAACATACAAGAATATGTATGTACCCACTAAACTGGTTCCAGGGCCTCACAGCAACACGAGCTGAATGTGGACACCAACAAGTTAACGTCTTGGGAAACCATGGACGCCTCAAACTAACACAAACATGGCGTCTTACATGAACAGTAAAACACTTGGTTAAAGAGTGTTGTTCACCAATGGAGTATTTTAAGAGTGTATTTGTGGCTCCCTGTGTTGTACGTAACATCGTTAACGTTTACTGCTTGTTCTCAGATGCCTGAATTTGTAGTACCAGATTTTCACACAATAATTTTCATAGGCTTAGCCCATGTTTTTTTTTATTATATTAACGATGTCACAGACACTAGATGGCGCCTCAGTAGGTTCTACAGCTTCGCCATTTTCGTACTTGAGAAAATTCGCGGCAATTCTGCTGGCACTTATGAAGCATCAACTCGTATTCCAAGAAGCGCCCAGAGCCACAACTGCTATAGTTGGGGTTAAAAACACCAAGCAGCCCTTATTCCACGAGCTCCTTAAGCCTTGTGAAGCTCTGAAGAGGTAACGAATCCAATACACCCTTATTCCAAGAACTGCTGAAGCTATATTTTCTACAGTTCTGGACATGTAAAAAATCCATTAGAGACTGAACTGCAGACAATACGTCCGTGAACTGTACAGAATTCGTGGCTGAGAGGTATTTCTGCACTCGATGGTGTATGGTATAAGTGAAAAACCGTTAGTCCACAGGCACCTGATGTAAATTTCACGTTCAACAGTCCGATTTAGTGTAGAGAACACGATTGAGCACCCGAAGTTTTCTACTACACCGTCAAACTTACACAGTGGTATAGTACCTAATATAAAACACGATTCCAATTTGTTTATCCGAAATCTCACAAGTTCGCAGAGCCACAGAGCACTTACAAACACAAAATAACATAACATCGTCGAGGTGCCGTTAAGAGATAAACAGGAGGTAAGAGACTTACCGACTTATAGGTAGAGTTCCGTTTCTCGAGGGTCCCAAAATTCGTCTTTTCCCTTCGAACGCAAGATTTGATCTGCGGGTGCGACTCAAACAGGGTTTAAGACTTGGGCCGCTTTTCTTTTCCCAGCAGCCAATGTGGTTCACGGCGCCATTGCCTAATTTGGTGCGGAATATTTCGGTTACCATGGTAGCAACCTCCTTCCAAGCTTCCCCACCGTTGCTCCTCCTCAGAAGTCCCATTCCCCCCCTCCCCTCCCCACAACCCTCCTGTTAACTTTGACGTAAGCGGCCCACGATGTTCGGCGACTTGAGGTTGAAATCTGACCTGGATTCCAAATTTAGATTGGCAGGTGGCGGCGTTGCTGCGCCAACGTTTGTAAAAGTTACTTAAGAGATATTTTTTTTAAAAGTTTGCTTCCTCCGCCCTCTTTCTGCTGCCCCCAATTCCTCCCGTTTCCCCCCCCGACTCCCACCCAACCCCGCTCCGATGTGGAGGATATCCTCTTTAATGGAACTTCGCCAGCAAGCACCGATATAGCTTTCGCGCTTAGAGGCGGCGTGTTCTTGTTCAAGCGCCCTTGCGCGTGAGTGAGTCTTGTGTGGCCGTTTGAGATTTTTCTGGCAATGTTAACGTGCGCAATTATTATTGCTTCCATGAGGAAGGGGTTCTTCTTTTAACCTAGCCGAATTGAAACAAGTTTCCACGCTTTGTTAAATTTATTCCACGCGCTACGGAGACCGGATGCAACGGGTCTGATTAAAAATTTATTCTGCATAGCCTATAACTTTCTGATTTCGTGAGCCGTCGGTAAACACAGATTTAGCATTTTTTTTTTGTGTACTCTTTTTTTGGGTGCCCTAGTTTTATATTTTTACGCATGTTTGCAGTCTTATTTACTAACAAATATCATCTAATATTTAGAAATAAATAAACACAAGTCACTGTAAAATTAATAGAAAGGAAATAATACGCCATCGGCGAAAATAATACGCTACAATTAAGGTAACGCAGTGACAATGTTACTAGTGAATTATTTTCACTAATGGTTTGTTGCCAGTTTAACTTTATTTTAAAGGGCAATTACATCCATTTTGACATGCATGTTTGACTTTTGGTTCACTTACACAATCACTAAACACAAGAATTGCGGTAAGAATACGTTACTTACGTCCGATATAACAATTTAATCACTGCATCACCAAAACACGACACGGACATCGCCATTGTGTTGCTGGAACCCTCAGAAATTAATTGCCACAGATGTCACTTTTCGATTTCGACTCGCAGCCGATTGAGATAGCTGTATTGACTGTGAGGAGCTCAAGCGTCTGACGGCCTTAGCTGGCCGGCAGTGTAGTGGCCAGCTAAGGCCGTCA
>JAHWFP010024828.1:57471-87844 GCA_023313725.1 Lithobius niger
ACGCGTTCTAGCAAAACAATGGCGACCTCCGTGTCGTGTTTTGGTGACGCAGTAATTAAATTGTTATATCGGACCTACATAACGTATTCTTACCGCAATTCTTGTGTTTAGTTATTGTGTAAGTGATCCAAAAGTCAAACATGCATGTCAAAATGGATGTAATTGCCCTTTAACCCTTTATAACCCATGTAAAACTGGATGGATGGAATTTTTAAAGTACGTGTTACTTAGGTGTGTCGTGGGATTCGAGCTGGCGTTCGCTTGGTTTGGAGACGAGCACGCTGATCACTGGGCTGTTGCTGTTCAGGGTCATCGGGGACGCCTCAATTTGTTTTTTTTTCCGTTCAGTAGCCGTCCATTTAAAGGGACGCCAGGCTATAAAGGTATTATTACATTGCTTTGTGTTTATTTATTTCATCATCATTGATCCTTTGAATGAACTATTATGTATTGATATGTATACAGGTTGAATGCAGTCCTGGTCTCGGGTTGTGACCTTAATAACGGTTTCACAGAGTTATATTTATGCCAGTGGACGAGTCGGCACGTGGGTAAAGGTGGTACGGCAGTGATTTGGCAATGGACTGATCCGCCAGTTCGAATCCGGGTCACGCCACTAAAATGAACGTAAAAGCATCAACGAAAATGGCGACGTTATTTCTTTTGAATGATTTTTGCTGATGCTAATTTCCAAGATGGCTGCTCTTAGTTGGTCGCCAGGCAAACAGTGACTCTTAAATACTTCGTAAATAAAATCTGATGGAGTATCTGTAGTTTGTTCCACATTATGTTTTCAGAAAACTGACAGGATGACGACTCCCTTCCTTGCACTAAGCGTGCAAAAACATGTCGATAACACACTTGTAGACTCAAAGTTACCGTTAGAGTTTACGGATGGGATGTTTACGGATTTTTTGTACTCGAGTGGAAGAAAACGTGGCGTCACACAGTCAGTTTTCTGAAAACCTAATGTGATACAAAGTCTAGTAAGAATCGTTTTGCGGAAAGAAAAAAATTTCCCACACCTAATGCCCCTCGGGAGCGTTCAAGTATTACGTCATTAAGAATGGGGGTGGAAGGATGGGGGTGTTCGTCCCTTGATGACGTTTGATGATCAGGTGCAGGGGTGGCCAGGTGGTGTCTTTAACGGCAAGTATTCTCAGGAAAAATCAATACTTTCTTCATAATTTCTAATTTTTTTTCTAATTGCAATTCCGATAATTCTCTTAGATCTGGGTCAAGTCAGTTCTATGGAAATAAATTTGCGTATATTCAAAATACCCACATAATTCACTTCACCAAGATTTTTCTAAAATCGCCCCCCCCCCCCCGATTCCTTATTTGTGCAAACTTGAATTTTAGCAAGAAAACAATTTCTCTCGCATTATTGTATTGAAGGGGAGGGAGCGGGTAGACGACTGAGGACGACTGATGACAATGGAGGGGAGGTGGAGGGGGGTCGAAATTTTCTCATTAATAATAATAAAATTTTTATTTCCACATTCAAGATGGAAAAAAGAACAGGAAGGGACTGTTTAGGTCCACTGACACCCATCCAGTGTTAAACGTAGGAAAGGAGAAAAAGGTAATACAAACATAGCAATAATTACGTAAGACAAAACGGGGAAAAAATACAGGGAACGGAGACAAACACTACACCGATACCCCCCCCCCCTCAAAATTAATAATTGAGCAGGCTAAAAACACCTCAAAAACATGGAAAGATCAGTTTCCCTCAGGCTCCGTGATGACGTCATGGAACATTTCGTGATGACGTCATACTTGAACGCTCCTCGTGTTTTGATGAACCAAGTCGCACTAAACTCCTTTCCATAAAATCCAGTCTGGAAAGGTGTTGCGCGCTAAATCGTATACAAATTAGCGATTTCATTAAAGCCCTCGAGTTGACGTTTAACTTCGCGAATGATCGGCATGGAAATAAGCGTTTAGGCCTACATAATACGAAATACTAACGCAAACGGAATTCAGAATGATAAAGGAGATGCGATGGCCTGAAAATGAGAGATGACGCAAACGGCTGAGGGAGTATGTTAGGGGGTTAATGGTTTGAGTCCCGGCCATGTCATTTTAATGAAAATGTAAAGAATATGCGTAAAAAACATAAAAGGCTTATTGAAGCTAAGCTATTTTTATTGGGTGATTGATTGCCGTTGTGCTGTTGTACATGTTTGCTTTAAAACAAGGCCAGTACCAACATTTCTGGCTCGACTTCTCTCTTTCTCCCACTTCCTCCTTTCTTTTTGAATCCCTCCGCCAAGGTTGAACCTAGTCCAACCCATCAGTTACTCCAAGCAAAACCCCACACCTTTCCTCATTCCGCGTCCTGGATGAGTCTTTTTTTAAAGGGACATCCTGTTGTCTCAGAGGAGCTCATTTTGTACGTTTTCTTTTATTATGTTTTGTTTATCTATAACTTAGAGCAGTGGGAATAAAATGTTTATCAATTTCATCGCGGAGTCCGTACATGTTGCTCCAAGGGACACCGGATATCATGGAGGTACAACACGACATCTTTAGTCAAGGTGATGCTGTCACAACGAATTTTTTTTTTTAGGCCCAACAAAAATTCGATTTGCACAATCCCTTACGCTGGTTGTAAATCGGAAACTGGCGTCTGTATATGTAAAACGGAAATCCGGTCCCTACGCATTTAGGAAGAAAACACCCTGGAAATGTATTCGTGCTCGTGTTGATTGTGGCATACAAAAGATTCGAGTTATTTCCTAGCAAAACTTGCTGAAAATTGCAGCAGCTGCCATTAAATCCAAAAAATTAAGTATTTTTTACGTCCAAAAAGCCGCTCTCACAGCGTTGGCTTGGCAAACTGCGCTAATCCTGCAACGAGCTCAACGATTGGCTCCAGGCAGGAACTCCGCAGTGAGTAAAGCTTGTAGTACACTACTCCGTTCCGTTCCGTTCCGTCCCGTTCTGACGACTTCGGATGGTCCAGCGCACATTCCTTTCGTCAGTCGCTAACAGTTGCAGTCGGCTCCGCTGAGCTTTTAAATTTGATCGCGTCAAAATTGGCAATACAAATGAAGAAGGACTTGTGGCGACCTTAAGTTAGTAGGTAATTAAGTAGAAAGTCGTATTCATAGGTATTAATTCTTTACGCTCGGGCATGACGACATTTAAGTCCAGAAGGCAGCTGAAGTAGGTTCGCATCTGTAATTAGTATGGGAAAGGCGATGTTCGCAGGCGCGTGACGGACACACGGCCGTCAACTGGTATCAGGTGCGTACACTTCTCTGATGCAATCAGTTTTTAACTAAAAGGTTTCTGCATCGACAATCCTGTCCGTCAGTCGACGGGCCGTCACGGAACGGGACGGAGCAGTGTTTATTCGGCTCCTCTAATTTACATGCTTTTAATCCAAACAGAAATCTGACGGCCTGCAACGTGACCTGGCGGAACGGAGTAGTGTGCTACAAGCTTAAAGGGCAATACATCCATTTTGACATGCATGTTTGACTTTGGATCCCTTACACAATAACTAAACACAAGAATTGCGGTAAGAATACGTTACGTACGTCCGATATAACAATTTAATTATTGCCAATTAATTATTGCCATATTGCCATTGGTCGCCATTGTTTTGCTGGAACGCGCAGAAATTAATGCCGACAGACGGATCTTCGATTTCGACTCGCAGCCGATTGAGATAGCTGTATTGACTGTGAGGAGCTCAAGCGTATGACGCCTTAGCTGGCCACTACACTGCCGGCCAACTAAGGCCGTCAGTAATTAAATTGTTATAGCGGACGTACGTAACGTATTCTTACCGCAATTCTTGTGTTTAGTTATTGTGTAAGTGATCCAAAAGTCAAACATGAATGTCAAAATGGATGTAATTGCCCTTTAAGGCGTTATTGCTACTGTTCTATTTACAGAAACGTTCGAAATGTGGTAAAGTAGAACCATTTGTGACGGAATTAAGGAACTGTACGAAAAAAGTACTTTTACGCAGTTCGTAAAGTCGGTCGTCGATGGCGTTAATTATCTTTCGATTTTGTCTTCTTTTTAGTAATTAAACAAAAATAAACATTAGAATTGCCAGCCCAGTAACGCTGACGGTTTCGTAAAAAAAAAAAAAAAAACAACAACATGATCTTGAGCGCACGGGTGGTGTTTGATGCACCGTTTGCAATTTGGGGATGGTTTGCTGTCTCATCTTGTCGCCGAAGGCGTGCATGCCATTTGTGTGGTTTTGCGCGCAGTGGCCAATAAACGTTGATTTTTGTTTATTTCGCTCACTCAATTAGCCCGCTCAAGCATCGTTTAGCATAGTGTTTTTCTAGATTGATGTGTTGTGTTGACTGTTGACGGGTTACGTTGCGTTGCGGTGACTGCTGATGTGTTATTGTTACATAATAAATGTATCGATATCCCCCCCCCCCAGACAATGCCAGTGAGGAGTTGCTCCTCACAGACCCCCCTCCCCCCGGTCTGGGCACCACTGTGCTGAATGTTACCTATTTTTAATGCGTGCATACATCAAAGGTCCCAGGTTACCCTGTCCTCTGCACGTGCACCCTTGTGCATTTGGGAAGAAAAGGACCCCGAAAATATTTTCGTGTCCATATCTATTGTGGTATGTAAAAGATCCTAGTTATTTCCTAGCAAAACTATCCATCTCCGTCCCGAGATAACCTTAACAGTTGAAAAAAGGACGGTTATTCAACGATTTCCCTTTTTGTATGATCTTCGGTGCTGTATTATGTTTCTTTATCCTTCATATTTCAAATTAATATTATGACCTGAGTCTGTACTAAGAAAGAGCGAAATATCCGCACGTTTTTGGGCTTGGATAAAATGAAAATGTGACTTTCAAATTTTCATGACACTCTCCACTTCGAAGGTCGCATCAGTATCCGCGCCATTCAAATCAGCCGCGTCGACTTGTCTACCACTGATCTGTATAATGGAAGCTGAGTTGTTTTTTCCCACAGGCGGTTTAGGTCGGAGAAGTCGGGTGCAACCAGTTGACCTAATTTCTCATAGGCAGGATTGGAAATGTTCATGAGTGGGGGACCTCTGTGTTTGAAAAATGCCTCACGGCTAGGGATTCAAGCCCCTTGAGGTAGGCCTTACTGAAAGAGCTGGAGTTATTGTATATAACTCTATGCCGGAGCCTTAATGGGTTAGCTGCAAGGGGCACTGCAGAGAGAAACAGAAATGCGTCATACGGAAGCCGATGCTGTGAAGAGTGATTTCTTAAACCTAAAACGTGCGATTTTTGTTGTTGGAGAAAACAACGTTATTTTAAGCCTAAGAAATCCGCTCTTCCGTTGTTTTTCCCTCCATTTTTATGTAGTGCACCTTGTAGTTATGTCCTCCAAAACCCATACTGGTGCCAATATGGCGGCAAATGTCACTGCTCAATCGATGACGTGCCGAGGATTAGCTTAAAGATGCATGGCCATTCCGTTGTGGCTTTCATCTTTCTCACGTCTCACTTGCGGAGTTTGCACTTAGTCTCGCCAATGTCAACGTACTCACCTGCACGGAATTCAAATACACCACTCCCGTCCACCACTCCGACGTGTTGCTACGACAACCAGATGTTAATTGTTACCACAGAAGTCCCCCGAACCTGAAGAAGCTGATCCTGGGCACGACATCAGTTGGGAACTGCTTGCTACAGTTCTCCTTCAAACCAACACTCGGTACCTTCCTAAACGACCAAACAGAGCGAACCAAACGCACCACTGTTGGTGACAGTCAAATCCATTAGCCAGGTCTGGTTGCAGTGAAGGTATAACGTATCGAATACTTTGCTGAGCTTGTTGAGCTGTGTTGTAGTTTAGGAATGTACTGAACGGCTGACGCAACATGACTGCGCACGAGCGAGGCCAAACTGTCTCTAACAGTGGTGCATTCTGTTCGCTCTGTTCGGTGGTTTAGGACGGTACTGTCTTTCAGTTTGGGCCATCTCCTAGCCACGAGGCGTGTTCAAACACAGGGGGGGGGGGGGGGGGCACTCATAAACAACACCAGCCCTGCCTATGGGAAAATAGGATAAAGGGTTGCACCCGACTTCTCCGATCTCAACCGCGTAGGTAAAAACAACTCAACTACCATATACAGATCAGTGGTACACGAGTCGACGCTGCTGATTCGAATAGCAATGACACTGATGTGACCTTCGAACTGTAATTTGTTTTTGTGTTTCTGGTGAAAGTGGCCAGAACAGCAAATGCGTATTTAACATCCTTTACACGGCTTAAACCACCGAAAATTCAAGAGAAATTATAGTTCTTCCGGTAGTTCTTCTTGTAAACATTAGAAAATGTGAGTGGGGCGCCCCTCCCCCCCCACCCCCCCCGAAACTTAGGAGATAATAGAAATCTTGACTTCCTTACGGGCCTCTACAGTTCGTCCTCTTAGTGTGAATTTTTTTTACAGCATATACTAGAAATATCTAATATTTTGTGATATTTATGACATATAACAATATTTTATGAGAATTTTACGACATTTCGACAAAATCAAGGAATTTTATGACATGTGGGAGCCCTGCAAACATTAGAAATAGACGTAATGCAGTAGGTCACCGTTTTGCACTTTGTCTTTCGTCGGAATGGCGTAACAGGACTTTGAAATGGTAGCCCATTTTCCGAACTAGAAGCCCCCAACCCGAATTTGCTGACCATAGCCGCTTCATACCAGTATGTACTGACCATACCAGTATGTGCGTCAGGGAAGCCCACCGATATAGATTAGTGGGTTGCTTCGTTGCTCGAATAGAACGGCAAAAATTAACTAGGAGAAGTGGCATATTGTTTTGGAAATTTTGTAAAAAAAGTAAAGGAGGATAGAGTTAATATTTGGGATTTTTCCCCTTACATGCTAGGAACTGTGGCATTACTTAGTTGACACTCTACTAGATGGCGCAACGTGTAATAAGTGTATTTGCATGTAATTAGACTTTTTTTTTTATTTGTTTGTTTGTTCGATGTTTGGGTAATTAATTACAATAAGTACTTTTAACGGTATCGATTTAATTCACCTACCCGTCGAATCCTTTCGTCGTTACGGATCAGAAAATCGTAACGAAAACCTGCATAAACGCTTATTTATTTTAAAAAAAAATTATTAAAACATTTGAAAACGCTACTCATAGCCAAAGTGAAGCCGGCCGCCATACTGCGACATGAGAGCCCAACAAGAAAACCTGATTTCGACCAGAACGTTAGTAAACGGAAATTATCTCTGGCCGGACAAGTTTTTGGTTACGGCGAGCGCGGCACGTAATTTGGAAAAAAAAAAGACCCATCATTTTCGTCAACAGCTACTTTAATTAATTGTATCCTAATTTTGTAGATTTTACAGAAAAAAATCTAAAACAAATATTTTTCCTAAATCACAAAAATGGTGTTTTTTTTTTTTTCAACTACGTGCCGTGCTCACTGCGGCTAAACATGTAACATCAGAAACCGCAACAAAAAATTTGCCCGATCAGACATAATTTTCGTTTACTAAATATTCTGGACGAAATCAGGTTTTCTTGTTGCGCTCTCATCTTGCAGTAAGGCGTCGGCCTCACTATGGCTGTGAGTAGCGTTTTAACGTGTTATTTTTTTTAAATAAATAAGCGTTTGCGCAGGTGTTCGTTACGATTTTCTGAACTGTAACGACGAAAGTATTCAACCGGTAGGTTAATTAGGTCGAAAGCGAGAAAAGTAGTTCTTCCTCCAAAGGTATCCTGCATTTGCACGTAATTAGGCGTATTTGTTGTTTTTGTTAGCGAGTATAGAGCAGTGACATTTGCCGCCATATTGGCACCAGTATGGGTTTTGGAGGGCATAACTACAAGGTGCACTACATAAAAATGGAGGGAAAAACAACGGAAGAGCGGATTTCTTAGGCTTAAAATAACGTTGTTTTCTCCAACAACAAAAATCGCGCGTATTAGGTCTAAGAAATCACTCTTCACAGCATCGGCTTTCTCTCTGCAGTGCCCCTTCACAGCATCGGCTGCAGTATGACGCCCTTCTGTTTCTCTCTGCAGTGCCCCTTGCAGCTAACCCATTAAGGCTCCAGCATAGAGTTATATACAATAATACTACGTCGTGTCCCTGCTCTATTCACCAAGAAAGATATTTAATGCCAAAGTAGGTCAAATGTGCCGAGCATTTTTTTTTCTAACGCGACGCGTGATCAGAAAATCGCTAGTAAACTCTCTGGCGCCCTCTCGCTGCGATCTGCCGAACTGGTAAACATTTTCTTAGCAGGTTTACCTAAGAGGTTCCTGGAGTTCATGACGCTTCTAAAGCTATCCATTTCTTGGTAAAATCATGAGTACATAAAAGGTTCCGTAGGAACGAAACGGAACTTCATGGACTCATGATAAAATTGATAAGTTGATTGTGTTGGATAAAGCCCTTGATTAAAACCTTGTTAAAACTGATTGGATTGATAAGAGCTCGCATTCATGGGAAAAAAAAAGAAAACAGATGAATTAAAATACGTTTTAACTACCAAGGTGGTTGGTTATATGGGGTCGGAGAGGAACAGTTTTGGGAAGAAACACGCAAGATCAATTGCATGCCGCAATCCACATGAGCACGACGCATTTCTAGGGCCATTTTCCCCCTCAGGGTCGGACTGAAACCAGGATTGAACCCAGGACTTCGGCGTGTGAGATAGTCGTGCTGCCCACTCAGTCATCCCTCGCCCCCCCCCCCCCCCAATAAAAAAAAGAAAAAAATGCCTGTCATCATTTCACGCGTCCCACATTCGCTGCGGTATGCGCGGAGTGTTTCCCGGAAATTCTAGGCGACAATCCAGGATGAATGTCATCGAATTCTTGAAATAGAATCTTTAAGCCACTGTAGTTTGTTCTTCGTTCGTTGCATCCGTGTTGTTAAGCTGCATTTGTTGGGTGAGGTGCGTCATTGAGGGTGCTATATATAAATGTCCGTTGCATGTGAGTCAAGATTACGATCGACTTTGGATTTGTGCCGCTGGATCTTTAAGTAAGCTGAGATTTGTTCTCTGTGGCCCTTCAGCCTCGTGCGTGACCAGTTCTCTGTTTAAAATTAGGATGTGGACTTTTCATTTGTAATGAAGTCTGAAAACCTGGAAAAAAAAAAGGGTCAACAGAAACCAAATCAATGCAACATTTGCGCTCCCAGATTGGATGGAGCCGGTATCAAGCTAATGAAAAAAAAAAAAAAGATAAAAATAAAGCTTCGTCTTTGCATTGTTAGAAAGGGTTCATAAATGGACAATGGAGAAACAACTAAGCCATTACACATCGGACGAGGGCGAATGTATTCGCAAAAATTTACAGCAACTTGGTATACAGACATGAGGTCACCAACTCAATGTCGTGAAACGATGGTTAGTTGAAAACGACGGTGAGTTTATTCCCCCTTTTTTCTGGACAACGCTGCTATTACCGAATTTCAATGGTTTAATTGTTTCTCCATCGCTCGTTTATGGATCGTTAAAAAAACATATGATGCCAAATCTTTTTTTTTTTTTTTTTTAGCTTTCTATTTTAGTTGGTTGTTAAAGGCAATTGGTTGGTTGTGAGAGGGGAACTCATTTTTATCTATCAAGTTTAACTCTACCTTACTGATCTTCGAAGAGATAATTTTTTTAAGTGCTCGCCACCTAGGGGCCGTTCAAATATTATGTCATCAAAAAATTGGCCAATTTTAACCATTTCTCCCCCTCGTTATCGATCGTCACAATTACTCAACCCCCCTCCAGTATTACTTCATTTAACTTGACCCCCCCCCCCGCTCCTAAGAAGGGTGTTATTTCCCTGGGTTTTTCTGGGGACCTTTTTTATTCCTTTTTATTTTACATTTTCACCCTTTTACCGGGATAACGGTGTTTACGTCATCAACTGGCCACCCCCCCCTACCCCCTCGTCATCAATCGTCACCAGCTAGCGAATCCCCCCTCCCCCCTGCCTGATGACGTATCACTGGAACCTTCCCCTACATATATACAAGTGGACGTTGTATGCAAGTCTACAAACCCTTCTTACAGCAATATTCCAGGAAGCTGTTTGTGTGACGAAACGCGCAATCTCTACATGTCTCAATCTCTACTTGTCTCAAAAAAAAAAACAATGAGATTGACTCACCATGCCTGAGTTGTTGGAAAAAAGTTAAAAGGAATATCTAGCTTGGCTGGACCAGTAGCTATAAATGTATACACGTCCGTATAGGATGAGGGAGGATTCATGTTGTAACTATCGCTTCGTATTCCTGTCCTTGTCATAAGGTCGACTGGGAGAGAAGTTGTGGGTTTCGTTTCCTGGCTCCAGGCCAGTTAAATCAACATCACCAGGATCTTATTTTACCAAAGCAACGCTGAAAGACATCACCTTTCCGGCACGCGCATAAACTGGTATTGAGTCAGGACGTGAAACTCGCGATCTCAACCCCAGTCGGCCATGACCTGAAGAAGCCGTCTGCTTCATCGCTACACATTCGTGTAACGCTGTTGCACGCGGAGGTGCCGCATGCCTGGCACAACCGTAGCACGAGTGGTATTTTTTCGCACTCATCTATTGGGTTAAAACCTATTAAGCGTATTTTTAACGTGGGTTATGCCACAAAATAGTTACTTACGACCACTCGTTCCATATTTGGCCGCATGGAGTCGCAAACTTGAACGAGAGATGGACATGCAGTAATATTATCATGGACACTCTGTCGAGCCCTGCGGGTTCTCTTTTATGACACTCCTGGCCGGAATGATAGGCTTTGCTTTCATCGCCTATCTCTTCTTATTATTTTTATATTTATTTGTTGTCGCCACTTTCATTTCATCCCCACCCCCATATGCCCTTCTAGTAATTTCTTTCGAAGTTTTCATCTGTCCTTGTACTACTGGTCTAAATTACGGTGGGATTCGCTTAAGTGTAGGTGCTTCCAAACTACGCATATGTGTTGGCGTGTCCTTTCTTCCAAATCTTTCCTTTCTTCCTTTGAATGCCACTGTGTAATAATGTAAAACTCGGTGGTGTTTGATGCACCGTTTGCAAAATTGGGACGGTTTGCTGTCTCATGTGTTTGTTGCGGAAGGCGTGTACAAGGTTTATGTATTTTTGCGCTCACTGGCTGACAAGCGCTGATTTTCGTTCACTTCGCTCACTCAACCAGCGTACTCCGTGACTCGGACTCCATGCTGTTAACATACGAATATTTCTAGCGGAAGTAAAGAAATGAGCCTTTGTACAACAAAGTCGAAACCTTTAGCCCGATGGCTTTGCCATTTTTTTCTGGGATAGGCAGAATGTAAATAGCGTTTCCAATATTTAACCGAGTTCACTAATCCTTTTATTTTAACCGTAAGCAAGCGGGTTAATGCCTCATTCAGCATGATGTACCGGCGTCGTGTTCTTTGATTCAGAGCAGAAAGTAAAAAGCGTTTTCAATATGAGCTTCACTAATCCTTTAATTTTAACCGTCCACAACGACAGTACCATTAGCCATAGGTTTAATATTAAGTTGCATATACCTGAAGCACTGTTTTATCCATTAAAAGTTAAGTTTTCAAAGGGTTTCAAAGGTTGCAAATGGGTTTAACGAGCGTTAACCAATCCTGGTCATCTGCCCAAAGCCCTAAGACCTTAAGTTTTCAGTTTCTTGCCAGCAACCATTCCGTTTACAATCATGGAACACATACCCTCATTATTAGAAGAGATTGTTGTAAGTATAGTCACCAGCCATTCAGTGCCCCCATTCACTACGGCCTTGCAGTGCTGGAAACACCGGTTCTCGTCAGATCCCCGAAGTTAAGCAGCATTGGGCTGGATTGGTACTTGGGTGGGTGACCACCTGGGAATCTGGCTGTTGCAGACATAGGGCCTTAGGGCTTCGGGCAGATGACCAGGAGTGGTTAACGCTCGTTAAACCCTTTGAACCAGCCATTCCAGGACATCTCTGTAATGTGTGGTGCAGCTGTGACTGAGGTTGGCACTAATGACCGAGCTGTCGACGCGCCATTAAGCCTCAATTCCCCCCCCCCCCCCATTCCAGGAGTGGTTAACGCTCGTTAAACCCTTTGAAACCGTTTGACCAGCCGTTCCAGGAATCCATTCCGGATGCTGCAGACCTATAGGGCCTTAGAGCTTCGTCGGGCAGATGACTGGCTGCGGTTAACGTTCGCTAAAACCCTTTGACTCTTTTGACCAGCCATTCCGCATTTTTTATGCGGGCTGGTGGCTCGAGCTGGTGGTGGTTAATGCTCGTTACAAAACCCTATGAACCCTTCGGGTGGCCGTTGTGTCCGTTGTACAACACTGGCTGTTCTACAACTCGTTTTTATTGAGGTAGATTTGTGTCTGTCCACTAAGGACGGTTTCATATCATTGACATTTAACGGTTTAAAAGGATGGTTTCGCATCATGACCTCCTCCGTCCAGAGGCCTGACTTAACAGCCCTTTCGATGAACAGATGGTCATTCATGTTTATGAAACGTAGTTTGCACATCTTCGCCCTAGCCGACGTGGTAACTTTTTAAAATGGTTTCGCCGGCGCGGGAAGGCAGTGATGCAAGGTGAAGGAGCCAAAATGAAATTTATAGCTTGTGAAGCTAGTTCGTTCACAGAATGAGGAGAGGAAGTGTTGGGTCGGCAGAATAGATGCCAGCAAACAAAAGATCAACAACAAACGACGTCTGGAATCAAAACACAGTGCCGAAAAAAGAAATGAATTGGATGCTTCTCGTACCTTTAGCCGCAAACACGCACAGTAAAAAAAAAGCGATTAGCATCAGATTGAAGTGTTGTGATTACACTGTCTTAAATTCCATTCTATCGTCACCTCAGAACAGCCATACAGAAACAACAGAGATTACAGCTTGCCATTACACGCAGTTGGAATTTACTGCGAACTATTGGTACTCAGAGCCTGCTATGCAACTGGGATCACAGCTTGCTGTTAAATCCAGTTGGGATTACAGCGTGCCACTATGCAGTTGAGGTTACACTTGTCATTAGGGTAAAAACAACTATCACAGCTTGATGCAGTTGGAATTACAGCTTATCATTTACACGTATACTACAGCTTACCATTAATCGTATTTGGGATTACAGATTGCCGTTACATGCAGTTGGGATTGCAGCCTATCATTTACACGTATACTACAGCTACAGCTTACCATTAATCGTATTTGGGATTACAGATTGCCGTTACATGCATTTGGGATTACAGCTTGCCAAAATGTAGTCGGGGTTGCAGTTTACCATTATACGAAGCTGGATTTTAAAGCTTACCATTATAGGCATTTTGGATGTATAGCATACTGGTACAAGCAGTTGCGATATATAGCTTGCCATTACACGCAATTGGGATCGCAGCTAATCATTACATTCAGATGATATTATATCTTACCGTTAGTTGTTGGTGGGGTTACAGCTTACCATTACATGAATCTGGAATTACAGCTTACCACTACACTCATTAGGGATTTATAGCTTAACTAGCTGTACCCCCGGCGTAACATACGCCGGCTAGCTGGATACCTGAGCGTAACACTGTAGTGGGCCCCGGTTTCCCTTATTGTGTGGTCTGAATATCCCCATCTCTGCTTCCTCTTTGAACCCCTGCTGATTTGTGTTATGGAAGTAAATGTTTATTTTCAATGGAGGACGTTTCTCTGTTCTGATACCAAGCCCAAGAAACCCAACAACGGTTGTGCATGCAGTGATTGTTACTCAATCAACTTTGAAACTCTTCCAAGTCGGCTCTTAAGAGCTAGCTTTATTAATGCAATATGTTGATTGTCATAGGCCACATCTGTTTGTTTGACATTGTCGGTCGCGCGCCCTCTTTCATTATACACCCTCTTTCATTGTAGTGCATTATAATAATGAATTTGCTTGCCCAACCTAAGCGTATTATATATAGATAGATAGATAGATAGATGTTACATGCTGTTGAGGGGAGGGGGTGAACGCAAAATAAAATATTGTGATTTTTAGCCCAAGTAGCCTGCTTTCAAAGCAGCGACGGCCGACCGGAGCGATACGCAAACTATCTCTAGAAAGTAGAGTAAGAGCCTACCCTGACGTCATGCACTGCTTCTTATCTACCTCGTTGTTGTTAGGGCCGATTTGACTGTTCACCTACATGTGAATTTTCATTTTGTTTTGGGTTTGCATTTTATTACCGGTTTTTTTTTTTGGGGGGGGGGGGTGAAGAGCTCCCTTACTTTTAAGTCTTAATTATTCTAAGTCTTAAAGCTCCCTTACTTTTTTTGCCACTACACCACTGAATGTTCAATCGATCTAGAGCGTCGTTTGTCAAGCGAATGCTGTCAGCTGGTTTCTTGGGTGTAAAAATGCGTCATTTTCTTGGATTCGTTGGCATCTGCTGCAATTTTCACCAAGGGAATATTTTCTTTTCCAATTTACAACCTTAATATTTATTTCATTACGTAAGAAATTAGGGGAAAAAAAAACAACGTTTTTTAGGCTAAGAAATCAGCTGTCACAGCATTGACTTGACAAACGATGCCACAAAGCGTCATGGTAGAATACAAAGAAAATACCCTGATGGCGCAATGGTAGAATATAAAGAAAATAATACTCTGGCGTCATCTAGTGACAGAAATATCGTTAACCTTTTCTGATTGCTCCCAGGTGCAGGAGGACGTACCACATTTTTTACTCAATAATTAAGGAGGCACGTGGCGTGTTTGTTGTGTTTTAAGGAATTGCTTTGTGCATTTCTTTACTTGCTGCGAGAGAGAACTCATTAGGGTTAGATGCTGCACATGTTAATGTGGTGGCAATCCTCCTTTAATTGTCACCACCTGGCTTCGTGGGAACAAGCACAACCTCTGCAGTGGGATGCTTCGCATTAGCGCAACCCTCACAAGATATTAAAAGTCACGATCTGCAAGGGAAGTCCAACCAACAAGCGCTTATGGCAGACTTCCTAACAACGGCAAACTATGGCAAACTGCGTCCAAACACTCAGAACATTGGACAAAAAAAACTTGTGCCTCACACCAATCAAGAAAATATCAGCATATCAATGAAACATAAAAAATATCACAAAAATACGTGTGCGTCATTCTTCAACTGTCTTTTTTCTATTCAAGAGTGTTAAAAAATAAAGCCTTTGGTATAAAATTGACTTATTTGTCCTTTAAAGAAAATGGTTTTTAAAACAGGAACGATACACAAATTCCTGGATGCTATAAAATAAATGAAGGTGATTTGTTTATTCTCCGTTTATTTCTCATATCTTATTATTAATTTCGTTTCTTTAATCTAACAACGATTTATTTCCATTACCTCATTCTGTACTTGTTTGTTATCGTCAGTTTTGCCCTTCTGCACAGTATTACTGATACGAAGACTGTTTCAGCGCTGCTTCTTAACACCGAAGGAACGTACCTCCATAAAACTTGATTAACTAATCAAAATACGCTTCCATCTGCATGGCAATGCCTTGAATTGTTTGTTATTAGTGAATTCAGGTCTCAGGCACAACATTGTAAACTAGGTCGGACGAAATATTAAGTCCAAATGAAATCAGAGAGCATTGCAAGATTATAACATTGCTAAGAAAATTTGGAATTTAAATTACTGCGATGTCAAGGGTGCGTTTACAGACAACGATCTCGCTTCGCATCGCATCAAGAAGCGAGAAATCATCTTAATTGCAACGTGACGACGGTTTTGGCTGCATCGGTTATTAGTGAAAAAGTAGTAATTGGGAGTTGAGAAGTGACTCGGAAAAGTGTTTCGTCAGGAGGAATTCTTTATCTTATTGTCACGGGCTGTACGACTGTAAGCACTTACAAGCGATATCAGACATAGCTGTCAGGTAGCGTTGTTACCATCGCAACGATAGCTTCACCATAGTGACTGCGAGAATTCGAAACGAGATCGTTGCTAAACGCTCCACAAGGGTGCAGTTTGGCAAACGAAGATCGCTTGCTATAATCTATTTAGTTACTCTTGAAATTTCAAGATGGCGCCGTTTTTGTCTGGGCGATTCGCAACAAAACAAACAACATAAAATCCATTAGAAAAATTATTCGTGTAAATACTTTATTTTTATCATTATGGAACAAAAGGAAGTACTCGGATAAGCGCCGTTTTGACATACTAAGGTCATCTTGAGACGGAGAGAAAAAAATCAATTTGCAAACCCCCGTTCGTAGTGTTTTCTCCAATCTGTCGATTACGAATAAAAGCGATTTCATTAGGTGGTTTGGCAGTTGGATGTGGTTCATCTATATCCATTAAACGTTCGCGAGCACATCGAAATGTTCGTACACGTCAAGGAAACCTTTTAGGCAAACAATTCTAAAAATAATTGCAGACTTAGAACGACTTAGAAAACCGAAAAGACTCGCTTTACGATTCTGGTTAAATGCCCCTCTCTTCTAACTGAGTTTAAAGTGGCGGGTGTAGTCCACTATATGCCAAGAAGAAAAAAAAAGAAGAATCGGATTCGGAGTTAGGGCTCGTTTACGCAACGACAATTTTATCGCCCACTAGCTTTTACTTGATTAATACTAAATCTGATGGATGCTTCTTGCCTTTACCGGAGTATGCGGCTTTCGAGTTGTCTATGCGTATTAATAGCCATGGCAACGACGCAGACGCAAATCTTTTCCTCTTGCCTCGTGACACGGCGTACGATGCTTGCAACATTTGAGCGTCGATTTATGACATCAAGAAAACGATTTTCACAGCAGTACAAGACGACAGACTATTTTTTTGTATGCCGGCATTCGATGGTTTGTCTTCGATTCGATAGCCACGAATTGGACGCCATGTTGGATTTTGAATTTTCGCTGCGAGAAGCTATTTTTTCTACCAACGTTTGATCATTGCTAGAAGCTGTACTTTGAGGCAGAATAGCAAATTTTGGAAATAGCGTGAAATGACAACAATCTTGTAGCAATGTTTAAAGTTACTGTAGCACTTTGTTCTTTATCCGTGTTGTTATTTATAATTTAGCATACAATTTGTTATCTATTACCACATTCATTTAGTAGCAACGGGAAACTGATCATAAATAAATAACGGTTGACTAGCAAATAGCATTTGGCGAGCGAGAATGACTTGTTGCGTAAACGGGCCCTTAGGACGTTGCAACAACTCGATTTTGCATTCTTGCAGCTAGAAGCTAGAAATCATCTGAAATTCCAACATGGCGGCGGCTTTAGCTCTGCCGGCTGGCAACGAAAACAGTCAATAATGTGATCTCAGTCGACTGTAAAATTGTTTCGTCAGGAGGAATTCTTTATCTTATTACAACGAATTATCCGACTGCAAACATTTACTCAAACGATGTCGGATTTAGCTAATCCAAGTAGCGTTGTTACCATGGCAACAACAACTTTGCTATCGCGATTAAAATCTAGCTGCGTGAATGCAAAGGCGAGTCGTTGTGTAAACGCGCCCTTAATCCCATTCGTAATTCATCGAAAACGAGATCTCCCGTCTTGTAAACACGCACCGGATTTGACGCTTTTAAGGTACGGCAATAGCAATTCCGCCGTCGCTCCAACTCGCAAATTGCGCCTAGCTATGGCGAGATTGCTGAGCATAAATGCATCCCTGTCCAGATTACGATTGCCCAATCAACCTGCACCACAGGAATTATATAAAAATGCATCATCGTTGTTCCACATGTTACTTTATTCCGTGGATGTAATAAATTACAATACGTGCAGTAAACAAATACTTACCCCAAAACAAAACCTGTTAAGGATTCCCGCCAAGCTTTTCGGCCGTGTGAAGTCGTGATATCAAACGCCAAGCTCTGTCGCCAAGCTAATCCCACCGAGTAATAAATAGTTCGAAGATTAAATGAAATTTATGAAAATTGCTTATAGCGCAATTTTCAATTATTTCATTTAACGTTTGAAATATTAGTCGGTGGGATTAGCTTGGCGAAAGAGCTTGGCGTTTGATATCACGACTTCACACGGCCGAAAAGCTTGGCAGGAATCCTTAACAAGTTTTGTTTTGGGGTAGATATCAGTAATTTTGGGTCCAAATTGATGAAATCCATTTTGAAATGCCAATCTAGTTTTCTGGCCCATTTCTTTTTCTTCTTGTTTCGCTAGATTTTGAGGACAGCAGTCACCTTTTTTCATTTGATTAGCATTTTTATTAGTATTGCAGTATCTCCTTGCAAACGCATGAATTTCTTTAATTGTCAGTTTGGCATTGTTGTATAAAAACAATGTTTAAAACAATGTAAAACAATCAATTTGGACCTTTGGAGCTCCCTAACCCCTTAACCACTTGACCAATTAGAAAGGTCCATATGAAAACGGCACATCTCCAGAGCAATACCTGTAAAATGAGCTAAGAACCAGCTTTATTTACCGCATGGAAGAATTTATTTTCGTGATACAAAAAAAAAAAGCGTTAGTAGTTAGTAAGAATTTGGCAAATGTCAACGTTATTCACGTCTTATTTTAAGCTACGGGTCTAACAGTGACTTTTACGTTGTCAGGCGACCAAAGTCTCCCGATCAAACAAGTTTCAGCCTTTTCTGTCGCATTGTTATTTATCCTCACATGCCTGAAAACAGCCAAACTCCCTTTGCTGTAAAGACACAACGTGTCTAGTGGTCGTCATGCTCATATATACATATTATCTGGATGTTATCGTTTAATCTTGGCGGGCGACACACTAGTGTGTGTCTTGATTTAAATAAACTATATGAACGCAAATACTATAAAAAAAATTCTTTTCATGCAACAGTGTGTTATCCGATGCCGCAACTGCTAAAAATAATGATATAATTGTATTAAAGGATACGATACCTGGAGCGGAAGATCCTGTGTTACAGGGTTATCTCTTTAAGATACTAAAATGATACACGTCCTATGCTTCAGCTACAAATGTTTATTGAAAGCCAGAATATAGTCGTAAATCGTAACGCCCTAACGGGTTAAAACAATCTTTTAGTCTAAAATAAACTCAAAATAAGAAAAGGTTGAGTATATTTCGACGCAATTTACAAAAAAAAACATCAGCAAAGCGACATACCCACACACCGCAAGAGCTGAAGAACGCCTGTGGATGGATGAGGGTCTCACAAAAATAGAAAACAAACAAAAACACTGGAAAACGACTCCAACTCCCAAACAGACAAAATTACATGCCTGTGAAAATTGTCTTAAAAAAAAATAAACTATAAAAACATCAAAATTAAACTACTACAGACAAGAGAGGGAGAGAGATAACATGTAAGAACGTTCAAAAGAAAAGCATAAAGCAACCAAATGCTGCAAGAATCAGGGAATTCAATTATGGTAACAATGGTCAGGAAAATACGGCATTTGTACATTTACATTTTATTTACTTCCTGTATGAGGATCGTACATCATGCATCGTGCATTTGTACTTCCGAGAGACGTAACATGACCTCCGAGGAGAAGCCGAAGGATGTTTTGTTGCATCCGAGGAGGTACAAAGCCGTATCCCCCGAGCCATTGTTGCAAACAGTGGTCATACGTTTTAAGTTAGTTTCTAAGGAATAGAAAGGGCGTGTAGTTATTTAGACCTTTATTGTGTGCGCGGTGTATCTTGAGTCCTGCAAGTATTTTGTGTCGGCTACGTCTTCTTGGAGGGGGCGGCTTTAATCGATGGCAGCCATTGTTTTTGTAACCATCTTGGATATCAACAAGGCACTCTGCTACTGAAAACGTACAATCGATTATCTGTCTTCGTTCTACGGAGAACTCAAGATAGGCCGCGGACACTATAGGTTTTGTACATTTAAATAAATGAGTTTCTGGCTTATACTTGATTGTTGCATGGCATTGTAGTTCACAATGACTTCCCACGTTAACAAGTTAAAAAAAAACCTTATATTCTCCATTTAAAACAATACAATAACAATGCATTAAAACAGTGTTGTTAAATTAATGGAGGGTAAGTGTTCGTATTGTAAATCTACACTTATAAAAAATGTAAGACATAGGGCCTCAGGGCCTCGTTAAGCCGATAACCAGGAGTGGTTTAACGCTCGCTAAAACCCTGTGAACCCTTGGAAAAATGCAATCACAACATAATACGGTATTTCTACCTCTGATCAAAAATCAAGTATGGGTACAACAGGTTTCAGAGATAAATATACAAAATTAAGTTAAAAATTTAACTTAACGATTGGGAATTACTTAAAAGTGCTAAAAAGAAACGCTCCTCAATATCGAACAAATCTCATTTTCAACAAAATAAATAATAATATAATATTAATAATAATAATAATAATAATAATAAAAATTCTCGATTTACCATTTGAGTTCACAAATTTTAAACCAGGCATTATATTACGACTTTTTTTAATGTATAATTTTTATGTGTTTACTACAAAACAAACAAAGAATGGGAGTACGCACTGTTTCAATGATTTTGTCAGCTTTTAACAATTTTATTTCGTGAGCTGATAATTATGTTGTGTAGAATTTAAAGAGTCAGAAAGCAAATACAAAACTATACAAGCTGAAGAAAGAAGGTTAAATTCTCAATCACAGAAATATTAATGAATATTAAATTAAATTACGTTTGATAAATAGGGACCACTTTGAAATTACTGTTTCTTTTTGTCCGTACAATATAATACAATTCCTTACTTACTGTGCAAGTCCTGCGAACTATTTGTCGTCATACTGCAAAGGGGTTCATTCACACTGCACATTAATACTTTTCGTAAGATGTCTATGTTTTTGGAAATATTTTTTAAACCCATAAAGGGCGGAACGCAAGGAAGCATGAATTCTACATTTAACCTGGAGAATCCATAATCGACCAACTTGGTCCCTGCGTTCATCATATTACCACACAGTCCGGTTATTTTTTTAGAGGTAACGGGATGATTCTACACCGAGCCCTAATGCTTCCGTAACACTTTCACAC
This sequence comes from Lithobius niger, assembly GCA_023313725.1. Lineage (NCBI taxonomy): Eukaryota > Metazoa > Arthropoda > Chilopoda > Lithobiomorpha > Lithobiidae > Lithobius > Lithobius niger. Next base: position 78,366 of record JAHWFP010024828.1, read on the forward strand.
CACTGCGTTTCGCTTTTTAACTATTTTGAAGAAACTAGTCCAGGCTCCCCAGGCCTCGCCAATTAACGGGATGGGCCCTACCCAAAGGGCGTTTCTGAAAAATCTGAAATAGGAAGTATTTCCGAATCTGGTTCATTTGAAAGGCGTGGTTAGTTCTGTAAAGCTGGGGTGTCCGCAACATAGAACACGAAGCCAAAGCTTGGTCAACCAAGCAAAAGCTTTAAACTGGTCAACCAATCTTTCTCTTGTATCGTCTACCAGGAGAAAATATCGATCAATCAAGAACCGTCTCAACTGAAAGGGAAAAATTGGTTCCCAATCAGCCTTCTGCATAAACTGAGAACTTAACCTTAATTTGCTGCGAAAGTTGAAAAACCTTTCCGCTGAGAATGTCACTAGTTTGACTAAGTTGGACGACCATACCTTTCCACCACTGTCGGCAATCTTTCTCCAATAGGTAACAAAAAATGCCAAGTAAATCTTCAAACTGGTTAACCAAGCTTTCTTTTGTATCGTCAACCAGGAGAGAATATCGCTCATGCAACAATCGCCTCAACTGAAAGGGAAAATTGGTTCCCAAATCAGCCTTCTGCATGAACTGAGAAATTAACCTTAATTAGCTGCGAAAGTAGAAAAACCTTTCCGCTGAGAATATCACGTTATCTAGTTTGACGACCATACCTTTACTCCACTGTTGACAAGCCTTCTCCGATAGGTAAAAAAAAAATGCCAAGCAAATCTACAAACTGGTCAACTAAGCTTTCTTTTGTATCGTCAACCAGGAGAGAATATCGATCAAGCAACAATCGCCTCAACTGAAAGGGACAATTGGTTCCCAAATCTGCCATTTGCGCACTGAAGAATTTACTTTAACTTGCTGTGAAAGTTGTAAAAACTTTAAGCTGAGAATGCCACGTTATCTAGTTTGACCAAGTTTGCCGACCATACCTTCCCACCTCTGTCGGAAACCCTTCTCCTACAGGTAAAAAATAAAAGAAGGGTGTTTACGTACGGTTGGCAAACATCGCCAAAGAGAGATTACAAAACATTCTCCATGGAACTTTTTTTTTTTTACAAATTGTGAAGATTATATTGTGATATAATTAAATTTCTTAGAAACCCCCATGGGAAGTGCCGCCTCCCACAAGTAGGGGTTACGGGAGCTTTGGAGTATAGTATCTTCAAATTGTTGATACGTGATAATAAACAATACATCGCAAGGTGTAGGGTTAATGAATCAGACATTCGGATTTGGCATAAAGACCGGCTTTGTGAGAATATAAAATAAACAAATCTAACAAAAAAAAAGTTTGAGATTTTCAACCTCAATTTTATTCACAAATTTCTTTTGATTCTTTGGTAATTTCGTTCTACCTCTTACCGACTGACTGAGGCCTATTTTCCGACATATTGGTCGGGGAGGGTTTGGGGGGGGGGGGGAGGTGTCGTAGTACGACAGGGCCGACTGTCATGAATACCTCCATTCAACGGGCGAGCAGTGATGTAGAACTTGTTACAAACTTGCAGACGGGACCATAAGCCTCCGAACCATAAGAAGTAGAAAATTGGACTGGTTGGAGGGTAGCTTATAAAGGAGTAGCTGAAAGTATCATTTTACAAAACATTTGCAATTTAATTCAAGTCAAGTTAATTTGAGTTTATCTTACTTATTTTTCTGATTTTTGTGTGCAAAAGTACTGTGAAATGAACGAAGGCAACTTTGCACTTGCTTTAAGATTACTTAAAAAGATTGCGAATATCACAAAAAGTGAAATATGAGACTGTTAAATAATCATGAAAGAAAATCCCAGGTCATTGAAAGATGGCGTCTTGTCACTAAATTTCGTGATTTTGCTTCCTTCTAAGTTTGTTACACATAATTTTTGTTGGGACTAGGCTATTCTGCATATTATGCATACTGATTTATGTACAGATATAATTTACACCTTAACGTCATTATTTCAACTCTTAATTTCACGGTGACAGTTTTTTTTTGTCAATTTCTTGTAATTTGACGTATTTCAGGGCTTCACACACAGGCAGCGTTCAGATTTTTTGTCTGTTACGAAGGCACTTTCGTCTTTTTTTTTTTTAGAATATTACATAAGAATTTAAAACTGTTCGGTACGTAATATGGGGCGAGAATCTCAAATAGCAATCCAAATACAGAAATCCGCTAGATTACGTAACGACGGTGCTTTTGTTGATGCTTCTTTTCTCCGCGCTTGCCCTTGCACGTAACATTGGGGTGACTTCCCAGTTCTAGTTGCGTCTCTTCGTCAGTGAAGAACAATGACGAACTAAATTTGGAGTTTACTTTTTTTCTTTCTTTCTTTTTTTCCTTCTTTTCGTTGGTGTTTTTCCCAGTTGTTGCCCGGATGTAGCACTGGCGCGAAGCTGGCTACACGTGCGACCTTGTTACTAAGTCGAACCTTGGATGAATTAGGCAACGTTACCTTGCTTGAAATGCACCCGCGGACACCTATTTTGTTCGTAAACTTTCATTGGTAAAAAAAATTAGTTTTTACCGTTTAACAGTGTTTATTTAATTTTCACCTCATGTTCGTGCATGTAGCGTTCATATAATATCGCATTTAACGAGGAAAGATGTTCGACGTCAATGCTTGACAAACGCGATCTGCACGGGGGCACCTGATGAGAACCATCGGACAGATCTGTGTCCTTCATTATCATCATCAGCATTATTACCTTCACGAATTCTAATTGAGCTCTAGTAGCTGTAGTCCTTCATCCTTGCACAGTGTTATAACACAGCCCTGTCTCTAAATTTTATTGCGTATAAATATAGTTTTTATAGTTGAATCACTACACATTTTCGAATCACACATTTCACTGCACAGGCAAATTTTTCTCGCACTTTTTTTCTGTTATTGTCGCACACACCGACTCTACATCATCACCATGTTATGCAACACGCAGGCGTCACATTACACGTAATGTACACGTAATGTACAGAGATGTAGAGGAATAAATCTGACTTTCTAGTTTAGGAATTAATTCAGAATTAGTGGCTTTTGCACGTGCGTTTTTGCGCATTTCAGTCTTTGACGTACTGCTTCGAAAAATGTTGGGATGGACGATTGCTGTTCTCCGGAGCGTCGTTGAGTTTGTGAGAACTTCCACCGGAGGGCAGCACCATCAAGAGCGCCTTGTTGATATCAGTCGGGAATGGGGGAGACGCACTTATCCGGATTGTAGAGAGCTGGAACTGGAACGGAGGCCTCGTTTTCTATCGCTTGCTGTTAAAGAAAGAAAAAGAGAAAGAAAGAAAAAAAACAAGATTAATTTGTGTTGAGTGTTACGTGCACTTTTAGCATTCTATCTTTAACTCATCGCAAGAAATAGGCAATAAAACAAAATTAAATAGCCTACAGGCTTAATAAATCTTCGAGAACTAGGTTGGTTAACACCTTGAAGACCAACAAACAAGCTAGGAAGAGAATCGCACCAGCCAATCACACCTACAGGTGACATCGAAATTTTCTGATCACCCAGTACCCTAAGGAACAATTACCTCGCATTCTTGAATTAGTTTCATCCCAGGAATCTACAGATTTCTTAGTAAATAGTCGAAAATATAAATTTTTGGCCTAATTATTCAGATATGGGCCTAACCACATGTGGCGCTACCTAGTTGTGTGACAACATACACTAAAGTGTTATACTGCGTAAAGTGTGTAGAAAAAATAGTCGACATCGCCATTATTATTAAACTATAGGCCAGAACTAACGACAATAGGGGGGGGGGGGGGCAACATAACGGAAGCCACGTTCGAGCACCGTTTTTGAGAATAGGTCGCGACATCTGTTGACAACTCGCGGCAGTTTTCAAAATTTTCACAGTTTTTAGTCATAATTTAACGTAGTTTTAATGGGAAATTTTATTAGTTTTGAAACCAATTTTAAAACTGTTAAAACTGTTAAAAGTCCCTCAACCGACAACCAGCGACAACACGTGAATCATCCACGAATCGGCGATTGTACATACCCTAGTTCCACATTCGATTTTGCTCTCGGCTCGGATTGGTAGGCTATACGATCTTAGTTCAGGAGTACTCACATATTGAGAGTGTAAAAATCAAACACCTCCTCCCACATCCATCGTTTCTAGCGGTGATCATTAAGTTTTAAAAGGAGAAATATGCCTATAAATCTGATTAGATGCCTGTCCCAATTCTTGGTCTTTTCGATCATCTCTAACCGCCAAAAGAACGATTGACATGCACTGCACAAAATATTTTATGCAGTTTGACAAACTTTTCTAGTTTGCGTTGCAGATCAGAACTGAGATACTATACTCTGAGCTAAGTAAGACTTTCACCTCAAACTACATAAAATAATAATATCGGAATAAAACGTTTTTCGAGGCCCATTTTAACAAGCTTAAAGATAACCAAACTGGAATCACTGACTTATTCATCGGGAATCCATTCCAAGGCTGAGCAAAGAATTATGAGGGGCAAACAGAATATGTTTTATGAACAATTATTAATTAATAAAAAATAGCTTACGGACCTGTCGACTAAACTAAACTTATAAACCTGAACACAACGAAATCGTACGTACTAACAATCATGTTTCAAAACTACTGGCTTCAAAGCTACTGGCTTCATTATTAAAGTTTAAAATGTATAAATGGACGAACAGTTATTGTGCGTGCGGCGTATCTTGAGTCCTGCACGTATTTTATGTTCGGATACGTCTTCCTGGAGACGGCGGGTTTAATCGACGGCCGCCATTGTTTTTGTAACTATTTTGGATATCAACAAGGCACTCTGCTACCAAAAACATACAATTGATTATTTGGGTTCATTCTGGGCCGAACTCATGATGGGCCGCGGACACTATAAAAGCAAGGAACAGCTAATCGTGGAGGAACCATCTGGGACTAGCCATCTTGACTTCTATAAAATGGCCACTTAAAGGCACCTTATCACCTTTTCAACTTCTAGATGCAGCACCGTATAGAATCTTCGAGCAATATAAAGAAAGTTGCGGTAAATTAAAATTGGAACAACATTATTCGCAGCAGCGCTGCAATTTTCTTAACTAAAACGAGATCACGGTGTCACATCAGCCTATCGGATGACGGAGAATCTGGAACGTGCATGCTGTGTTTAGAATATGGGCAACGCTATCGAAATGGTGAACAAGCGCCTTTAAGTGTTGCTTGCGTTTAACTTTGCGTTGGACCGAATTGAAATATTTTAACCTTGAATGGCAAGCTAATATTGTAAGCTTCGAAACGTAATTAGTTTGTCTCGCATATATAATCCGCAGTGCTTTTACAGCGTTCAGGTTTAATTATTACCGTAATCGCACTTTTCCCCCAACAATCCTAACTTACGGTAGTCACCACGCATTATCGTGAAAGTCAAAGTGAAGTCTTTGCACGTCTAACGAATCCAGTAACAAAAACAAGTAGTTAGTCTTCATGAGTTTTGATAACGTGCTACGGCCCCGATTCAACAGTGTTGATGTCCCTAAATAGATATGGAGTCAAACTGTGATTGCGCATTCAGCATTAACAAATGCTTTACACTTCGATCACCTGAGAATTCATTAGTTATTTAATGTAAGCAGTTTAATACGCCACTTCACCGATTCTTCAACTTCGATCCCTAAATAGATACGGTGAAACTATACCACACGCCATGGCTGTTTGCTGTGACGTGCAAATCGCGTGACTGGGCTAGTCCAATCAGACGGCCAAACAGCCGTTGTTCTCGTTCGTCATTGGCTAACTCATGGTGACGTCACGGCAAACAGCCATTGAGCATGGTTTAACAGGGTTAGCATAATCAAGAATGCCCCTACAAAAACTTTAAAAACTTCGATCACCCATATTTTTCCGTTACACAAACGCTTTGATGGGCTCGCTATTATAACGAAATTAAGACTGTGCGTGTGTTACCCCAGATCAAACAATAGCAAAATCCAAGGTTCTTGATTATCTTAGTTTTAGGAAATATTTTGCCCGAAAAGATTCCATGCCAGAATCACGAATTTAAGTGTGCCAACTTTGAAACTCACTGGATTTGTGAAGATATTTCTAGCTAAACATAATCGTTCAAAAGTATGTAACATCTAGACCGTCGTTAGTCCTTAAACAAACGAGGAAGTCAAATGACCGTTAGATCTCCAAAATAAGGTATAAAGGAAGAAGGGAATAAGTCTAACTCTGCCAGAGCATGAGCTGTACTTTTGCCAAAATCAACAAATAATGTAGGAGAGACGCCAACATAACACAGAGGATGCAAATTCCAAGTGAGGAAGGATTTTAAGAGAACCAGTTAAAAGATTAATTAAAAAAAAAAAAACCAGCTAAACTGTAATTTAAGACTCTATCAAAAAAGAAGAAAAAAAATCAAATCCTTATAATCAGTAAAAAAAAAAAGCAAAAAAGAAATATGCATGGCATGGTTCTAACTAATTTCAAGCAATTCCAGGCTGCCAGACCCAGGCAAGGCTTACAATTTGTCTTAACAACATGCCTCACACAAGTTTTTCTTTGATTTTAAGGACTTTTTATTTATTTTGTTATTGGAACCCTACACACTGATATTTGCTCGTTAGAGTAGCTGACTTTTATTATAGAGGCAAACCTGGTAATGGTTTGCTTTCATCTATTAAAGTTAAATTGTATTTTATTTTAATTGTATTTTATTTATTCAGGGCCAAGAAAGACAATAATCGCCTCAGACCCGATGGACTCTAAGTACCGTGTCGTGGTATTCAAACCGGCATTCACTTGGTTTGTAGACTAGGACGCTAACCACTGGGCTGTGCTTACTCGCTTTACTCGGGGTGAACCACGAGAGCTGGGGACCCCGAGACCCCTCACAAAGCTTGCCGTGCGCCTGGGAACCTTCTTTTTGTAGATAGGATATGTGGGATCTAGGAGGTTAAGGAAGAATTGATCCATAACGGATCTTCTAACCCCCCCCCCCGCCCCCCCACACAAAAAAAAAGCTAAACAAGGATATGTAACAACAGTAGATTCACAACTACATTGCAATTAAATGTTACAAAATGTTTGGGCCTTCATCCTGACCAAAAATGGTAGCATCTCCTTTCTAGGTAGCGCCCTCTAGATGTTACCGGCTGAACCAGCAATTCTCTCCCTAGCGGTCCCAAATTCTCCAATCCAAGCCTTGTTGTTTACCAACGTATTAATATTTTCTTTTTTTTTTTGCTGGTTTTACCTACAAACTTTTACACCATAATGGATGCCTCATATTCAACAGAAAGAAGCAAAGAACAAGCGCCTGCAATAAGGCTGCATACAGATACTTAACCCTGTTAGAATAGGCCTATTAGCAGGCGCACGTGAAACGTTCCGTTAGAGACTATAAATGTTGGACTGGATTTAGAAACTGTTTCAGCATTTGAGGATTGCAGTCCCTAAAATGGTCAATTTTTTTTATTCTAGAAAATACATCCATCTATAAAAGGTTAGTGTCACATGGTCAGTAAACTATCCGGCTCGACCTAGAACAATACTAGGTGGGTACACAAAATGGCCGCCACGAGTGGCACATTTCATTTCTTCGAGGTCTGTTCGGGAATTGGTTAAGCAAATCACATCGGTGAATTTTTGTACGGTGAGTCCCGCCATCTACTGCCAAATAGCGGCAACTGACAAAAAACTTAGTAATTCACTAACTTAATCCCAGTAATCACCTGGAAAATACCTTACACGTACAAATAAATAAATTTCCGTATTTTTGCCGCAAAGCTGTTAAATTTCTCGACTGCACATAGCACTCCGGTAAATAGCGACATGTTCGTTTATCCAGAAAGTGTTGCATGGAAGGCATCATTTTTTTTTGCACGGAAGGTGTCGCCCTCGGTTGACGAAATGTGGCAACAAGACAAGTCAATCATCATTGCCGCTTTCAACGGCCATATTGTCCAACATGTCACGTATGCTATTTTTCATCAAAGTTCCAGTCGGTACTGTATATAGTAGAGCCCGGAGTGGACTAAACACGACATGTTTTTTCTTTCTTTATTTCTTCCAAGAATGCAATACAAATCGTCACTGCGACAATCAGTCTTGCGGGAAGCCTTGCCAGTAGCCAAAAGACAGGAACAACAAAATGGCGGCTATAACTTCGCCCCTGTGGCGCGACCTTCGTAGCACTGCAAGGTATTACTAGGCGCAGATCAAGATGTGATTGTCATTTGTTCATAATGTCACCAGGATTCAAACTTCTCTTAACGGGACCGAACAACAGCTTCGTTTCAAACTTCATCGAAGTAAGGCCGTAAACATTCTAGCAAGGGAATTACTCCTTGACTTCAGTAATAAACATTTTCTCAATTTTTCTCAGTTACTTAGTTTTGTGGGATGTCATATTCCTAGGTTGTCTACAAGGTGCACATTAGCAAAAATTTAATGAATTTGTCACTATTCTTACCTGAACAGCAACGCAGCAATGGAAAAGTCCTTTGCACACCAAATGGACGGAAACTACAGCAACTAACACCTCACTTATGCACAAAACTGTCAGTGATGCCATGAAAACCATTGGAACAGTCCAGTCCGTGCCTGAGGAACAAAATTAGAAGAAAAAAAAAAACAATAAAATGTTAGTGGGGAAAAATGAAAAACATGCCAACATGACAAAAAACAGAGCCGTGGCGAAGGGTACTTCTTATGATTTTGTCAACTGGTTAAAAAAATGACAGTAGTGTTTCAAGTAAAGTACTTATTATGGGCTCTGGCAAACTCAGCTAGGGGGTTTGAGGGAGCGCTGCAAGCTCCCCCAGTGGGGTCCGGGGCGGAGCCCTAGAAGCTGAAGCATTTTAGGCTATTTTAGTGCTTGTTTTTGGCTTCCAGTGAACACAAGAGCAACAACTTGTCAAGTAAATTTTGGTGATTTTTTAAATTCATTCTTAGGATGGCAGGTTTCGTAACAATTTTATTGTGACCTATCATGTTTTTTTAGATATGTTTTTTCCAAATTAAATTAAATCGAGTTCAGTTAAAAATTATATCAACAGGGCAGCTGGCCATTGACGATTAGGGATTGGTTTAATTGTACATTTTGTACCTTTAGGCTAAAATGAATGACGACTCCTGTGTGCAAGCATGGGCAGCAGGGAAGGGGTTCAGGGATGGAGGAAGATTTTGAAAAATGGACTATCGAAAGGTGAAATATAATGAAATCTTTTTCTCAGTTTTATCCCAAACAACAAGGCCTAGAGGGCTATAATTGTAAAATAAACTTTCACATTTTAAAACAAAAAATGCGCCAGTTTTTAAATAATACAGTGTCGAAAGACGAAAGAAATGGCGAAACCTTTTATTTCCGTTTTGTCCAAAACAACTTGAGGTATTATTGGAGAAAAGCTTCCAAATTTGATGCTATACTAAATAAAACCTATACCTATGCAGTAATGGTACTAATAGGTTCAAAACCTTGTAAACACTCGTAGCATGGGGGGGGGGG
>JAHWFP010024828.1:87944-123371 GCA_023313725.1 Lithobius niger
AGCTGAGCCGTTTTTGGAAATTTTGACTGCTGAAAGTGCCATTTTTTAGTTCCAAAAATGACTTTTTCTTCCAGTTGGTCAGTGTATTTTTGACCACCCCCTTTTGACGGGATCTGAACAATTTATGACCCCCTCCCCACCTTGAGAGAGTCCAAAAACTTCATGACTCCCTCTTTCCTCCGGCCTTCCACGGCGATAAATAATTACCGGTCTCTTACAGGGTAATTTTTGCCCTCATTTCGTGACCTTTAGGTCACTTTTGTCCTTTAATATCTGATGAACTCTTATCGTGAAATTTTGGACCTTCGCAGTTCGAAATTGTTTTAAATTTTTAACAAGTTTTGTTTGGAAAATGTAGTTGTTTCTGCATTAATACAAATTCAAATTTAGTGGCGATAGGTTAACAGAAAAGGACAACTGAAATTCAAACAGCTGATTTAACTAAATCCAAGGCACTGATGGGCTGGCAGGCGAACTAGTACATCAAATAGACAACTGCATTAATTTTTGAGATTTTATTCGATATCACAACTTCAGACGGCGATAACTTGGCAGAAGTCCTCTCTAAGTTTTGTTTTATGCTGCGTTTGTTGATGTTTCTGCTTTACCTAAGAAACGTTTCAAATCCTGGCAGTGATGTTGTGCTTTGGTATATTAATATATCAGTAATTTTCTACCCTCCTAAAATACCAGTTACGAGTTGCTCCACGCTGAAACCCCTTCTGAGCGGCACTGGCTAACAGAAGAAGAACGGTAAGAAGTAAAGTAGCCAACTCAATTTTTAGTTTTGCCAACTGTGTACGATTTTCGCAAGTTAATTGTTAACGACTTCAAACTCGGTGGGGATACAGTTTTGTGCATTTTTTAAAATTTTATTTTCTACATTATCGATGATACTTTCAAGTCACAGGTGGTGACAGTAAACAAAACGGCAAAGTTAATTTTCAATTTCGCCAACTAGGCAAATTTTCGCGGAGCTTCTTTTTACCTACGTGGATATGAGGAGAGCTGCAGGGAAGCAACCAGAAATGATCGGGGGCAGCGTTTCAGTTACTCCCACGCTACATGATAGAAGTGTTGCGAAAACTGATGAAAAAAAAATGTATTTTAAACTTTACTTTCAAACTGACCGAATGATGATAATAATTAACTAGTACTCGTGGAAATGGGAATTTGCAGTGAAAATTTATCCGAGTTTGCCAACTAGACAACTCGAATTTGCCAACTGTATGTGTTTCTTGGATGGTTGCAGGGGGAGGGGGGGGGGAGGGGGCACCCCCCATTCGCTTCGGCCCTGACAAAAAATACAATTCTATGAAAGAACTGTTGGTTTATTTCTTGTGGGTTACCGTTTAATCTGATATCACTTCTGTTGATTTTTTTCATTATAAATTTTCAGTAAAAATTCTAAACTTTTTCTTTATTTTAAAATTATCCATCATGTATGACAGGTTCTGAGTCCACCTTTGTACTACCGTCCCAACAACTCCGTGTTTTTTTTTTTCGGGAAGGGTGACAGGTGGCCTTCCACCGAAAGTAATGTGAACGTTGTTGACGTAATCGTTGGTCAGGTCTCCCTGCGATATGACGAACGGTTACATCAAATATAATTCCGAAGAAACACAAGCCAACATAGTGAACAGCTAATAATGATAAGAGAACAGCACGTCGCCATGCCTGGAGGGTGGGAATATGTTCTTTCTGACAAGGCAAATAAACTTGCTTTACTTCGAATAGGTTCAGTCTTATGACTCCGATGTTGTTTACCTCTTAATGACGTAATTGCTGCTATAATTCCTTCCTTTACAGTACTCCTGTGATGTTCTTAGATAACTAACATTGGCTTGGCTGAAAGGTGGGAATGTGCTCTTTTCAACCAGACTCGTTAGAGTTTGTTAAGTCAGCTAGGGGGCTTCCTACACTACTTTTTTTTGTAAACTCTCATATTCCTAGGTATCATGGTAACATACCGGCGATAGCCTTGTACGATCGCAGTCCTCACTCTACAGCAAAACTAAAACAATCAATATCTCCGTCCCTATTTAATATTTTTCGACCAAACTTGGCCAGGTAGTAGATAAAATAGTATGAAAGGCGTGGTTATACTAAAAATTGTGCAGTTCTGTGCGAGAGTAAAAGTAGATAGCCACACCTAAATTTGACAACTCTTCACGAATTGTTATTGTTCTGCCATAGTCCCTGCCAAAATAAAACTGCTGTACCTACCTAAGACCTGAAACATGATTTAAGCCAGAAATTGTGTTCTCCGTCATCCTCAAAGAGACCCCTTTTTCAATTGGTCGAGCCACTACGGAGTTACGGGAGAGAGAGAAAAACGTTTATTCGGGGCCCTGGCCCGCTGCCATGCACCCGCGCGAATATTATAGTTTACATCAACAAACAGACAATAACATCATTCCTCCTACTACAGGGTCGACACTCTTCCTCACCTAGTACACACTTATGCACACCTCACTATATGCAGCACCCTACGTCAGCATGTGCAATTACAACGTAATGTGAACAAAAAGAACAGAGGAACGGGAAGGCTTATACCAGCGCAGAGGTCACATGCCACATCCTGTAGGCGCTTAATAACACTTTTCGAGTCGCTAACCGGCAGCAACGCCCTGCAAGGTGTCGCATCCTGAATCCAACATTGAATTTCCTTACGCTCAATGGCCCCACTTACAACAGGCCAACAACAAGTACGACACACTACTTTGCTCGCGTTACGGGACCCAGAACGATCAGTTTTATTGTTTTACATTGTTTTAAAACCTGTAATTAGGGAACAACGCCAATCAGCAAAACCAGCCGCAAGGCGTAGACTGAAGAATAAACAAATACTAACAATGCTGGCGGGCCAACAATTATTCACGCACACTTTGAAGAAACTTAAAAAAGGTACGCGGATTACAAACAAAAACGTCAAATGTGCCATAAAAAACGGGTTATATGATTGAAGTTTCACTTTACTTGTAAAAATGTACACGGATAAAAAATTATGATTTGACTTGTTTCGCCATGCGCCCTATAGGGCAGTGACACAACGTAGTATTATTGTGTAAAACTCTATGGTGGTGCCAGTAACTGGGTTAGCTGCAAGGAGCACTGGAGGGAGAAAGGAAGATCGTCTTATTGAAGCCAATGCTATTACACTGGATTCCTTAAGCCTATAACGCGCGATTTTTGTTGCTGAAGAAAACAACGTTCTTTTAAGCCTAGAAATCCGCTCTCAAAGCACTGTCTTGACTAGAAGTGCCGTTGTTTTCCGTTACATTTTAATCTAGTGCACCTTGTAGCTATTACCTCCAAATGGTGTCTCGCGCCCAAAACGACGTCACATGACGCTGCTCTATTACAAGAAAACTATACAAAACTCAGTGTAGCAACTGCACCAGCAAAATATCACAACAAAATAACCACACGCAATAACTCCTACCTAACACAAATTTATGCTTTGCAATTCAAACAATCAATTGTACAATAATTGAGAAAATTGCATCTGTTTATAGTGTCCGCGGCCTATCTTGAGTTCGCCGCGGAACGAACACAGATACTCGATTGTACGTTTTTGGTAGCAGAGTGCCTTGTTGATATCCAAGATGGTTACAAAAACAATGGCGGCCATCGACTAAAGTCGCCCCCTCCAGGAAGACGTAGCCGCTCATAAAATACTTGCAGGACTCAATTCAATTCAATTCTTTAATCCAGATCCATGACTACATTCGTACGCTCTTGATCAAAATAAAACGATAAGAACAAAGTAACAAAGTAAACTTATCATCAAACAAACAACCCTGCCATTACCAGAAAATACCGGAACATGCAGCCAAACAACCATATGACAACCATACGACAACCACGTCTATCTCATAGTCTAACCCTAGTACGAACGCAATATTCCACTACTGCCTGCAGCCTCTCCCTGGACTCAAGATACACCGTGCACACAATAAGTGCTGTTGTGTTAAAAGAATTCTTTAATTCGTATTAAAGCGCAAAAGCACTTAAACAGATACAATTTTATCAATCGTACATTTGATTATTTAAATAAAAAATCGTAAATTTTTATCCGTGTACATTTTATTTAACAAGTAAAATGAAACTTCAATCACACGACCCTTTTTTAACGGCACATTTGACGATTTCGGTTGTAATTATGGTATTTATAACAATTTCTAACTCGAGTTCTCTCTCGAATATCCTCGTCCAGCCAAGCCAAAAAATTTCAATATTTTTGTGTGGAAATCTTGCATCCTGCGACCTGCACCAAGTCCTTAAACCATCGCGTGCAGTGAAGCAGACCAAGCGGAACTGTTGAAAAAAGGGGAAAGCAATGAGGAATGGAAGTGCCAAGACGGACGCCAAATTGGCTTAAATAAGCCTTGACCTTTCGAATTAACCGATCAGCGGCCAGACTTTGGAGCCTGACAGCGTTTCCAACGAACGACCTTCCAATAATCGAACGATTTAATGAGCCGCCCTGCAGCAGAGATATAATAAAGGGTGAGGCACCTGCATTATTTCACCGAAATAACGATTCAATAAATGCTGGTTCAAAGCCGGTCATTAATTTCGGAAACGTAATTATTACTCGTGTGAGAATTACGAGGAATAAAGAGATTTTAGCAGCTTTCAGAAACAGGAAGATTAGGGAAAGAGTTTTTGGGGGAGGGCCCGGTTAAAGGACGTTGTTTCAACTTGTTTGACTGTTGTCCCTATACTTACGCTTGCTACAGTTCGTCTACAATTTAAATAACTGCACTAGTCAAAGTTCAGGACTAGCCGGGGCTATGGATGGGGGGGGGGGGGGAGAAGGAGGGGTTGTTCATTCACTATTGTTTGCAAAAAGAAATAATATGGGGGTGAGGGGGGGGGGAAATCAATTGCTTGGGGTCCTGACGGTTCCACCTCATTCTGTACCTGGCTGCGGGTCCCTGGATCGGGTTCTGGGTTTCTGCCAGGCTACTCCATGGTTTGTCGTATGAACATGCATCCTGCCGTCTCCGCCCTTAATCCTCGTTCTTCTCTTCATTCCACGGGTCGAGTTATGGACTAGCGTGTGTGTGTTGGGGAGGGGGGGGGGGGCTCTAGGTCGGCATGCTGTCGCTTTAGGTTTTTAGGCCTCTTTTGTCTTGTTTGTCAGCTTTAAGGTAGTTAGGGTAGGCTGAGCTAATGGCTTGAAGGCCGCAATTTTTTATTTTTAGTCACGAGCTTCAAAGAGGGCAGAATGCAGCTTAATTTCATTTTAATGCTTTCGTGCTTTTGTTTGTTTTGTCGTACCTGGAGCTCATTCACTCGGATCACTTTGTTGTAACAGGAGTGTATAAAATGCGTCGTACACGTCCCTACGGAGTCTCATTTATGCCGTTTCTGGTGGCAAGTTTTTTTTAATTATTTTTTTATTTTAAAAATTAACTTCTTTGAGCCTTAAGTCAGCCGACGCAATTTAATGCACGTGTGGCTGAACTGACTCAATTTTGAACATTACCAGACTTTTTTGAGAGTATAAAACATCTGGTAAAAGGAGGCGCCTACGTAATTTGAACCGGCAAACCTCCGATCATCGTAGGGGCCAAAAGATTGTCCAGAATTGGCCAGAATAGTTCCCATAGCCGCTGAAGGAGCATGGTAGCCTCTCACGCTACCCTGGCCGGCAGTCCTGGTGGGGACTTTGCCAAGGTCCCCTTTCCAGGGTTCAACCAGATCCGCAAATCTCCAGCAACCAGGCTGAGCTCTCTCACCGCTCAGCCACGATGACCGCTGCTATATTGCCAATTAGCAGCTGTATTGCTAGTGTCTAGTCAGCATAGAGTGCACTCGTGCATTGAAGGCCCAAGCTGAAGAACCTGCGTTCGATTCCCGGACCCATGATGACACGTTAATTTTTGTTTCCGTTTTTTGCTGCTGATGTGTAATCGTTAGCTGTTTTCAATGCTGGCTCCACTGTTTCTTCATATAATTACCCAAAGGTCGCTGATCGAAAAACCGTCGTTCAGTGCTTGGTTTGGCAGGTAATTATCCTTCTTTTTCGCCCGTCCATCTCTTTTACTTCGGCGCTCCCTTTTTGGTTTACAACAATGCACAACAATAACTTGATCGACACAATCAACTTTGAAACAAATGATCTCGTCACCGCGCACCGCAAAATTGTTGCAAGTTACCGAGCTATCAACTCTCGCGCGTGCAGTCATTTTTTTCCCGCCCACTTTAAGGCTAGTCAACTCCGCTTTGGAAGTTTACATCCAAAGATGGAGCGACTAGAGAAGATGGTTCATTAAGAGATCTGGACTACTCGTTTTTTTTTTCGGAGAATGCAGCGTGGTGTGACGTCATATTACCTATTTCCGCCAAAGTGCCCGAACAGTTTTAAACATAGTTATTACCCGTTGTTGTAAAAAAAAAAAAAAACACTCTTAAAAAAATGACAAGAAAAACTATTTACCATAATAAACTAGTTTTTATTAACTCAACATTGAAAGTCGAAAAGGCCAAATCATTATTATTATTCCTTTATTACTTGAGTACTACAGACCCCAACGTCATGGACTCACTCTACTGAATTGCTAACTAACTCTAACATCCAATGCACCACCAAGGCGCAGCGCGAGTTTTGTGAAGGGTCCCCGATGACCCTGAATACAGCGTGCAAGTACAGCCTAGTGGTTAACATCGTCGTCTCCAGACTAAGAGAATGTCGGCTCGAATCACACGACTAAACTACAAGTAACTTCTTGAAAAAAAAAAGATTACCTGGTTAATCCATGCGTTACATGGTTAACTATTTTGTCCGATTCTGGACTTTATCTCAGCCCTCTGCGATAATTTAGAAGTTTCCCAGTTCGAAACTTCAGATTTTTCCTTTCCCTCACTAGCATTTGTTCTCCTACGTCTAGTCAGGTTAAGTGTTGAGGCGGTTCATCTGTAGGACTATAAGTTTGCGTCAGATGAAGGAGGCTAAGGTTTAAAAAAAAATATTAAGTAAATTAACTAAGTGGCGCTTGCCGTAAACCCCTGGACACTACGGGATGGGACAGGTGCGTCACTGCAGGATGTGACGCGTGTGCAAAACCCATGGGCACCAACCTCGGGGGGGGGGGGGAGGAGGAGGGGGGGCAGCTGCCCAGCTAATCCTGATTATTTTGTACTGTGTACTCCAGAGATGGAAGTGGGTCACATTTTTCGACCCACGACCCACTTGACCCACCCGATAAAGAACAAAATGCAACCCACCGCGACCCATCCCACTCTACATGACACAAAAATACAGTTTGCAAATGTATGCACTGAAGAAGCATTCACTAAGGGTTTTAGCCTTCTGGGGTAAAATATTTTTGAAAGCGTAAGAAGAAATTTTAAAAGAGTACTAATAAGACTACTGAAGTGTCAAATAACGTACTTAACAAATAACCTGGGTCGGTGGGTGAACAGTCTTGACCCACTTGACCCACTATAAAAATGTGACCCATTTGACCCACCGATCCATGGGTCATTTCCATCTCTGGTGTACTCTCGATTATAGAAAAATTGCAATCACGAAATCTTAACATCTTACACTAAGCAGGCAATTGTGTTAGCTTATGTCAAAGACTACACAAGAAAACAGAAAAATAACTGGGACGTCTTCCGCTTTAATTTAGTACATAAATTGCCCTATTTTAGTTTAGTTTTATTACATCAGGTGCAACAATCTTAATCAAGAAGTAGTTTTAAAAATGCGTTTTGTGTAAAGTTTGCAGATGTGTTTTATATTGGTAAGGAAAGGGTAAACCATTTGGCAAACCACTACTTATTTTGAGCTACAGACAGTTAATTTTCGCACCCACCCCAAGTTCCTTCCTTCGAGGTCAGGCAAGTGGGTGGGGGTGGGGGTGGGGGTGTCACCAGGTGAAGTTACGCCGGTGAGAGAGGGGATGATGATGTTATAGTCGTCAGAGCACAGGGCCAAAGAAGCTGTCAAGAATGCCGACTTCCTTCTGTTTTCCGTAGCCGTTTATTCTTTTCGTCATTTTGAGAGTGAATAAGAAACTGTGTTTTGTTTCAAACTTGTAAAATGTGTGATTTTGTTCCGTACAATAAGTTGCAGAACCTTCAGAGTAATTTTTTTTCCGTGTAAGTCTAAGTGTCATCCACGGGAACTGTTATCGATGTAACTTTAAAAACAACGTAAAAAAAAAAAAAAGACTTTGAGGATATTGCTGATGTTCCTATATTAACTGGAGTATGTTTATGCATAGCATTCCGAAATGATATGGCATGCGTCTGTGACGTGTAATTCAAGTGTCATAACGCAGAAAAGCGGAAGTTGATGGGGTCTGCAGATAATCCAACCTTTGGTATTTTTGAAAATATTATTGGGGAAGTAACACCGAAGATCGGTAATTCACACTGGGATGTCAGCTCCCGCAGGAAAACTGTAATTTCGAGTTTAGGAACTTGCACTTCTCCAATACAAGGACTGTCACAAAATGAATAACAATTTTCGTTACTTATTAATGGTGTGTCGACAACCTGAAATAGAAACGTAGCGTGGTTAGGTTTAAATTCAGAGTCGGATGGTGGAGATTGATGTCTGATAGAGTCCATGGTTTTAACCACGACGCAGTATTGTTTAATTACTATTATTTAGGCTCGTTTTTAAAGTCAAGGCAAGCCAGTGCCGTATTTTAATTCATTCCTTCTGAACTCACCAGAATATGGGCGTACAAAGTTTTTTTTATATTTTAATTGTACTACCGAATTTCACCAAATCCACCATGGAGCCATGGCTCGTATGTAGCGTACATTTAATAGTAGTAGTATGGTCAACAACATTTCATACAATTTGAAAAGCCTTAAAAAAATAGTAAGTCTAACAACAATTTCAACAAATTTGAAAAAAAAAAAACACTAAAAAATCCTCAGTACAACTATTTCATACCTATGAAAATTATTTTATAACATTACAGTTCAGCGATGGATACGAACAGATCAGATAACCGATCATTTTGTGGTTAATAATATTCCTTAAGTTGGAAGAAGAAATTGTGTTAAAAAAATTTTGAGGTGTTTTAAACGGCAAATACTCCAAGTTTTGTCTGGCAGCTTATTGCAAATGCTTGGTAACACAGAAATCAAGTTTTTTTTTTCCAAATTTATTTCTGGTCATGATTGGAAGAAAGGAAAAATTTGTTGTTTGGTATTTATTATCAAATTTATTTATTTTATGTCGAAATTTTTTTTAACGGAATAATAATGGTATAGCTGTGTTAGCTTAAAATCTTCGTTTTTTTGAAAAATGTGCGTAGTAGAATGCAAATCTTTTTTGGCAAACAATATTTCAATCATTTTAATCAATATTCTAACCATACCGTTCCCTTCGTATGCTCTACTGGCGTCGATCAATGCTTCACGTAATTTCTTTGATTCGAGGAGCATCACAAAATCGATATGCTGATTAGTTCGACACAAACTTATTGCAATTATTGCTCACCGTTCGTCTATCGCATTCATCAGCACGCCTGCATTTTATCTACATCATTCGTACTTTGAACTGCAATCTCAGATTTCATAACACGTGGCAACAATAGCTGGCCGGAAAACAATGTGAGTTTTAATTTTCTACATATTTTGATATCTATACATTATGATATTAGAAAACAAAAACGAACTCGTTTGATGCTTAAGAGAAGGTTTAACTGATCTGAAGTCAAAACAGCAAAGGAACACATATACGCTTTCCTGTAAGGTTTCAGATAATGCAGTGTTGCAGTACTAAATGTTTAGTTAACGTGAAATTTACTGCTCTACTCAAATGTTTTTACCATTTTTACTTTTGCATACGATGCATCGATTGGTACATTCTACCGGCTAAACGACATCGGTGGAAATGTTTAAAAACTAATCGTCTTAATGGGCTTAGCACAGCTCTACAGGTAATTCAGGGTTTGTGTTAGTCCTTGAAAACCTGGAAATATCCTGAAAAGTAATAATGAAATTCCATGCCTGGAAAAAGTACCTAAAATCTTGAAAAATTATATATGTGTCATCAGTAGGGTGATAAACGGAATGTAAACGACGTGACTGATGAACACTGAAAAAAATTCAGCCTACAAAAGTCGAGTGTGTAGCCTTACATCATTCTTCCTTTGTTTGGGCGTTTTAGATTTTGGCTTTGGCTTTAATTGTATTTACGTGTATAATGGTTGGATACAGCAGTAAGGTTTCACGTGGACTAAACAGCTCAGCAACACTGCAGTATCTCAAACCTTACAGGAAAGATTATTTATGACCCTTTGCTGTTTTGACTTCGGATCAGTTAAACGTTACCTTAAGCATCAAACGAGTTCGTTTTAGTTTTCTAATTCCTGCTACTTTGGCATACCATGCAGTTTAGCTTAGCTTGTTTTTGTTGTATCTCTACCAATTTCGGTTTGCGCAAATCAATGGAAACAAACCCTTTAATCTTCAGTCTACGTCTTGCAGCAGGCGTTTGGTGTTTGGCATTGTTAAATAATATCAATGTTTAAAAATAATATGTTTAATAATAATAATGTTTAATGTTTAATGTTTAATAATATCAATGTGTGTCTGCGGCCTTGCAGTGCTGGAAACACCGGTTCTCGTCAGATCCCCGAAGTTATGCAGCATTGGGCCGGATTGATACTTGGGTGGGTGACCGTCTGAGAATCTGGCTGTTGCAGACATAGGGCCTTAGGGCTTCGGGCAGATGACCAGGAGTGGTTAACGCTCGTTAAACCCTTTAATGTTTAAAACAATGTACGCCAATTAGGGAAAGGACACATCTACAGAGCAATACCTGTAAAATGAGCTGAGAAACAGCTTTATACTACAAATAGTTTGATATGACTGTAGAGAGCGTAGTGTCGTGCCAACAAGTCCAACAAACCAAAAATGAAAATCACGATTCGAGCTCAAGTCCTGCTCCCATCTTTGTAGGTACCTTGGTTTAAAAGGAGTAGAGGTACACGCACGCAAACACGTACGCACATCATAAGTTTTTAATGATTTTAGATGGTTGTTACAATTTGAGAATAAGAAAGCCGGGTTTGGTCTCCTTGTCAGTTGGGCGACATTGATTGCATCAAGGATTGGATAATTTCAGAGAGTATGGGACTGAAGGAACCTCCTTCACGGACATGCTAAATTGCGAATTACTAGTTCAGCAGATCGCATCTAGAGGGCACCGCGGATTTAACTTGTGATTTTCTTATCACACTGTGCATTAGGTAAAAATTACTTTGTATATTTGACCTAGTTTGGTCATTTTAAGCGTCTTTCTTAGGCATAGCTGCGTGCAAAATATAGGCTGGATTACACATAGCGCATCTAGTAGAGGCAGCTAACTACTGCCACAGACTTAAAAAAACGTGCAGCGGAAAAGAAAATAATAAGGCTGTGCCGGTGACACTTTCTCCGATACCGATTCGATACCGGTGCTAGTTTTCCCGATTCCGATGCCAGTACCGTTACTTTTGGTCATGTGCAGATACTGTGCCGATGATGATACCATGCCGGTGCCAATGCCGATGTCAAATGATAACTTGATAAACAATACAGAACGTGTTGATAAGTTAATAATTTAATGGTGTAACAAACGTAACACTTTTACAAAAGTATTGTTCGCCAAACACTTTATTGCTCAACGAGATCATGTAAACATTTTATACTTATGGGCCTAATCATTTACTGACTTATTGCAGGCTAATTTTTAGTAGCATTGGGAACAATATGCTACATTATTAATGTAAGAAATTGCCGATTCTGGGAAAACCAGCCGATTCTGGTACTTGTTAACCCGGTGCCGGTCCGATACCAGTACCAGTGGTACCTGCAGCCGGTCCCGATACCAGTATTGGTATCTGCACAGCCTTAGGTAATAGATATCCGTGAGAAATGGGCGATTAACCAACGATAAATTCGTTTGCGAGAACGGGTCAGTCCAATGACGAGGATTGATGGGAAATCTCACGAGCACAAAGCGCGAATTAGTTTTCCTCAATCCCCGAGACATTGAACTGCCCCGTTTCGAGTAAATGAGCAATTATCGTCGGTTAATCGACTATTTCTCACGGATATGTGCTTTAACGGTAAGGTGTGACGTCAAGCTAACATATCGACTTATTTCGAGTTTTTAAAATTTTTTATTTGTAAATTTATTTCCCAATTTTATTGAATTTAAGAATTTTTACATAATTCCGAAATTTTTACATAATTCTACAACAGAAATTTCCCGTCTAGGAAAGTTACAGCTAAGGAACGATGTCCTTTTTCTCTCTCTCTCTTCCCCCCGTTTTCGAATTTCGTGGTTAAGGTAAAACCGTGTTTTTTTCCGACTTTAATAGTGTAAATAAGATCAGAGGATAAAATGTGCCATGCGCTTGAGTCGTAGGTTTCTAGGTGTATTTCGAAGTGTCATAGCCTAGTTTTATTACCGTCAGGATAAAAGGTTGCCGGGTTAGGTATAACTTGCGAAAAAACTTTTTTTCGTGTCGGTACGAAAACTGTCCTCAGTCGCAAATGTGCTTGTTTACACTGGTTTTCCAGTAGGGCAGTGACACGACGTATAGTATTATTGTGTATAACTCTATGGTGGAGCCAGTAACTGGGTTAGCTGCAAGGAGCACTAGAGGGAGAAAGGAAGATTGTCTTATTGAAGCCAATGCTATTAAACTTGGATTTCTTAAGCCTATAACACGCGATTTTTGTTGTTGGAGAAAACAACGTTCTTTTAAGCCTAAGAAATCAGCTCTCAAAGCACTGTCTTGACTAGAAGTGCCGTTTTTTCCGTTACATTTTAATCTAGTGCACCTTGTAGCTATTACCTCCAAATGGTGTCTCGTAGCCAATATGACGTCACATGACGCTGCTCTATTTGTGTTGTGAAGTTATGAAACGTCGGTCACTACGTAACGTAGTAGATCTGTCACATGGCGGATTAGGGATTGTGTAGACCCCACAAAAGTGTTGGATCATCAAACAAGTGTGGGTTATCAAAATTAACCCAAGGTGACGTGTGTGGGTTTTCGGATTAACCGTGTATAACGACTGCACTTTTAGTAGTCGTTATGACTGGCCCACCCGCGGTCTGCTTCGTACTGCACTCAACCAAAAACCAAAACAAAAATGTGAAAAAAATAAAGACCTCAGTCTAATAGTTTTTTACCATCACTTATGCTTTCATTGTAACCTCCAAGTTGCCAAGGACGAAGTATGGCCGAGCGCAATTTATTGATCACAAAACAAAATGAGCTTTACTTCTGGAAAGGTTCCATTAAACTGTCCAGAAAGGCGCCAGATTCGTGCAACCAAACCGGCAAAAGGTGGATGGCAGGCGTTTTGCTATCACTCCTGGTACGACCGTTGTAACAAAATAGCAAAATGTTAGTAATTTTAGACATTCAAAGCCTAAAGAGGAATGACCTATAGCGGTTAGAAAAAAACCGCTTTGACGAACATCAGTGATCTTCGGGTAAGTGATGACACACAGAAAAATACAGTTATTTGTCAAATATTGGCCTGTCAGACTTATATGCCTAATAGCTCTAGAAAGAGGGCAAAATTGGCTCTAAAATTCACCTTTTTAAAAGCACGATAATGCAAGAGGAATGAAGAGTTACTGTACTATTGGTCATCGAAACACACCTACAAAAATATGGAAATAGTCAAATTAAAGGGGGATTGCCACCAAATGACAAGCTGCATCATCTATTGCAGTTTGCCGCTATCTAGTTCTGTATAGCCCTCGCTTTCAATAGGCGAAGGAACACTTAAATAAATGTCTTTTTACGCAACAAACAAGTCGCGTGCCTTCTAAATTACCGAGTGTAAAGTTGGGGGGTACCCACGTGCACCGGAAGCACGTGGCAAAGTGACAGTGATATCGTTAACATTGTCGGCTTGCTTTTTGCTGCAAGTGGACGCACCCATTTTACATTCAACTAGCATCGTATCCAGCTTCGCCCGGGGATTTGTTTGACCCGTGGTTGTTTCCCAGTATTTGCGCGGTGATGCCTGATCGTTCACTGCAACAGTCAATTTTTCTTTGTATAACACTCCCCCTCCGCAAAGCAATATCGCAATCATATAGTGGCTTTAACATAAGCACTGCCCCACCAACGGGCATTGCCTGTTCAGACCCTTCCCCACTCCCATTAGCGTGCGAAAAATAACTGTCCTCCGTACATGACGTCATTTAAGACATGCCTTTGCGATGACAGCGCAGAGCAAATTGTTAGTCGAGGTAACAATGTGCCAATTTCAACTTCTTTTCAGGGCAACAACGTCCCAGTTTCACCTTCAAGCCAAAGAATTGACACACTCGCACGTTTTCATTGTCCCCCTTCCGGGGGTCGTTGCGGTTGCTTAATTTTTGCTATGAGACTTTGGTTTATAATGTAAGATAATTAAGGAGACACGAGGCTAGTTTGTTGTGTAAAAAGACATTTTTAGGCGCATTCCTTTGCTTGTTGAAATCAAGTGCTACACAGAACTAAATAATGGTAGGCAGTGCTAGATGCTGCAGACTGTAATTCGGTGAATACGCACCTTTAACGTGTTTTTCAACTATACTATAGGTTATCTCGGGACGGAGAGTGCCAACTTTGCTTGGAAATAACTAGGATCTTTCACATCCCACAATCGACATGAGCACGAGTGAATTTCTGGTGCCCTTCTCTTCCCGAATGCACAACGCACCTTCACCGTGCTACGAAAGCGCACGTAGGCCTACTCGTTTTAAGGGTTTGATCGTATTCTATCTCGCGGAATAGAATTCGATCAAACCCTTAAAACGAGTCTATTCCGCGAAACAGTGCACTACTTCCGCTAACAAGATAACGCCGCTTCTCTGCAGTACATTCCATCATTCGAAGAAGCCCAGCAGTGTTGTAGCGATGGCCTGGGGGAATTTGATGCTGGAACTAATAGAAGAGTAGTCCCTTGCTCCTTAAACCAGCATTTTTTTTTTGGAGGGGGTTGGGGGGAATTGGCGAATTTAGGCCTAAAGGAGTAAAATGGATTATTAGGCTTAGGATGACAAAATGAACCAGTTCAGTTATTTAAAGCAGGCAGTTTAATGCTCGTCTGTTAACTGCGACCTAACTGCGACCTACAGACTCAAGCCAATGAAAGAAAGTGATTTGGGCCCAAAAAAGGCTTAAGTCGAAGTTGGGGGGCTTATGGTGAAGTCAAGGGTTCTAGTTAAAGGTGCCTACACACCGAATGAACGGCAGCAGCATCTAGTACCCTTTAGCATTATTTAGTCCTGTGTAGCATTTGACTAACAAGCGAAAAAAATGCGCAAAGAAATTTCTTTTGACACAATAAACAAGCCACGCGCCTCCTTAATTATTGAGTGTAAAGTTAGTGCGTCCACGTGCACCAGGGAGCAAGCGGTCAAGTATAACGATATCACTGTTACTAGTTGGCGCCCATCTAGCGGTTCAAAATCTGCGTTTCAAAATGTTAGACATATAGAAAAAAGCGCCCGTGATATCGTTAGGCTTAACTTGACCGCTTGCTCCCTGGTGCACGTGGATGCACCAACTTTGCACTCAAAATTAAGGAGGCACGTGGTTAGTTTGTTGTGTAAAAATAAATTTATTTGTGTGCTACTTCGCCGGTTGAAAGTAAGGGCTACAGAGAACTATACCGGTAGATAGCTATATACATGCTGCAGCTTGTCATTTGATGTCGAGATGGGCGAAATGGTAAAGATCAATTGGGCTCGGAGGAAGGCTCACGTAGGCACGATTCGTGCACTGTTACAATGGTGTGATATTTGATACACGCCGTATGACAGTTTTGTTTAACTCGAAATTGTGGGACGCAGTTGCCTAACGAATTAACTAGGGTCGTCGACATAATGGAGCGTGCTCCGCTTTCTTTGCTGTTTGGATGTTTGGCTAAAAAGGGTTGGCCTTTGAAAATGGGGTAGTCGAACGTCAAAATCGGTGGACGAAATGTGAAAGTATCTTCAATTTGGTTTATTGCCGATTTGGTCTTATTACCGATAGACCGATAGACCGATGTCGGTAAGGAATTATACCTTAGGCATTCTGAATCGGTAATCGGGATCGGCCCAGCCTTACAAAATATGCTTTTAGTTGCTTACAGTTAACAGAAACATATCTGCTACTGAGGCCAGAAGAGAATTCAAAGGGTTTTAGCGAGCGCAAACCGCACCCGGTCATCTGCCTGACGAAGCCCTAAGGCCCTATGTCTGCAACACCCGGAATGGATTCTCAGGAGGTCACTTACTCTCATGTACCAATCGGGGCCAATGCTGCTTAACTTCGGTGATCTGACGAGAATTCAACAATCAACAACAACAATCAATCTTTCAACAATCAATCTTCTAGCAATCGGATGCCTTTAACAATTTGAATAACCTTCGCCGTCTCGTTGTTTGGATTTTGGTTCTTGCTATTGGTCCATTTTGTCCTCTTGATGGTTCGTCAACCCCATGTCCGATTCCGGATTTTTTTTTTGATAAACCTTGTCCAGCCTCCCGTGCTAACTGCATGCAAAGTTTGGTTTGGATAGTCCGTGTGGTTTTCGCGTGATGCGCAGTCCAAGATTACATTGAAGTGTCTTCATAGCGGAGCTAGGCTCCAAATAAATGCAAATTAATAAACTTCAAGTAACGAATTACTGTTCCTCTCAGCTAAACTTGGTTTTGGTTGTTGCGTCGCAGGAGTCTGTGAAGTTTGGTAGCAAATGACGTCGCAGTCTTTAAGAAATCTTCAGTCGTGGTCGAAAAATCCGCAATTCTGCATAAATGTCACTACAGGGTGACAAACATAAGTGCATCTATACACGCCGATCTCACTTTGCATAATCGCAGCTAGAAACCAGAAATCATCTGAAATTCAAACATGGCGACGGTTCAGGCTCTCCCAGCTCGTAACGAAAACTGTTAATAATGAGAGTTCAGAAGCTAATGGGAAAATTGTTTCGATAGGAAGGATTACCTTGTTGTGACGGATTACACGATTTGCAAGCACTAATCCAGATCCTGTCATAGGTAATTAACTAATTATCTTCGTTCGATGGTACTGATGGAACTGAGAGGGGGATGTACTGGGAGGGGGTTACTGGGGAGGGCCATTTAGGCCCGGGAAATGGTTAAAGTAGGCCCCTCTCATGTAGCATTTCGTAGAAATCGGTCATCATGAAAATATTTCAATACGCCCCCGACATGCTTTCGGAGTGTAGGCCCCAACGGGAAAACTTCCGCATCCCCGTTTGACCAGTACGCCCCTACTGATGGATCATTACCTCGCGCGTGCTAAAATAAAAGAACCAACCACCTCGCGGGCAGAACGAGCAAATGCGCGCTGAAGGTCAGGCACTTACGCATTTTGGAACGATCTGCTGAGTTTCATGACTTGTGATTATTGATTTGGAAGGTAATGATGGCTGACGTAGCAACAAATAAAAAACGTGACGTACGAAACTGCCTCCAGAAGGACGATTCTGGCCATAGGTTATTAAGTTAACCAGATATCGCATCGTACGTCACCCAAGCCTACGCGGGACCCTGGTGGTAGTTGCAGCTACTAATCCCTGTAATGCCTTCATGCTGCTTCGAAGGCCTAGTATTACCATAGATGATAGTAGCCGTAACTACCGCCAGAGCCCAGCGTAGGCTTGGAAGAGGTAAGATTCGATATCTGGTTAACTTTCTAAGCCATGGTTTGGCCGAGAGTTTGGCTTGGCGATTTTTGAAGGTACTGGTAAATGTAGTGAAATAGCCGGAAAGAGGAAAGGACACAACAAGCGATTAAAAGGAAGTTGACAATTTTGTAATCTGTCCAGGAATTTTCTTTCAGGCCGTTTACTCAATATGGGATCAGACTTTGTATGTCTTAGGGCTACGTGGGTCTGGGTTATGCTACTAAATTTTCATGCTTTCAGGGATGCTGCCGGTGTGAAAAAAATGTGAAAAATGGAAAAATTTGCAAGCGATAAAAGAAAGTGAGAAAAGTGCGAAAAAATGTGAAAAATCCGAGTTTTGGCGAGAAAAAAAGTCAAAACGCACAAACGAAATAAAAAAACAATCAAATTATCCGCTTTAATTTTGGGCCCGGGATTACTTAGGCATATCTGTGGTTAGAACGCGAAAAAAAAAATGTTGGTTGGTTTACGGGTGGAATCATTTTGAATTCGCGTTTGCTCTCTTGACGGAAATTACAGAGAAATCATAATGGTTACTAAAAAAAGAAAATTTTTCATTAAAGAATTGTGAAACTGGTGTGATATATGAAAACAGAAGAATGGTGAAGCAAAAATGAAAAGTTGGTATTAAGACGGGAAAATGTGAAAATGTAAAAAAAGTGAAAAGCTGGCATGTAAATAATGTGAAAAAATGAAAAGTGGGTGTACGAAAAATGCGAAAAATATGAAAAGTGGGAATGTGAAAAAATGTGAAAATAACGCAGGTACTCCTGGCAGCACCCCTGTGCTTTTCTGAACACGAGAATACAGATTTCGTAATATATCGCCGTGAGAAACGTTACTAGCGCCACTGTACGGCATTTTGGAGTTAAGTTTCCATTATAAAATAAGTTTCGATTACTAGACACACAGGACCTGTCGTAAAAATATTTGTTGAAAATAATTACACATAATTACTACAGTATGTCGAGAGTAAATACAACTTAAAGGTACATTCCTTCCAACGGCATTTTTCTCGATCCTCCACATCAAGTACAGCCCCAAATTTCTATTTACTTACCGTTAGTCAATCCCTTGCAAAAAATCCGTTTTAAAATGTGGCGTCTAAGAGATTTTCCATTGAATATTGGGGAACTAATTTAATAACATCCAGCGATTGCATGATTCCTAGCGCGCTTACAATGATCATGACGTTTCATCTGTGTATGTGTGTGTGTGTGTGTGCATGTTCTTGTTTTTAATCGTTTGCTAATAATTACCATGAGATCAAAAATCTAAAAGACTAATGCGGCAAAATTTTAAATTATTTATGCCAAAAGGTCGCCGAAGAAAAATTATAAGATATTAATTAGCCTAAAAGTGTGATGTTAAAATACGAAAATCTTTCCGCGTTGCGCCGACACAATTTTTGCGTTCAAGCTGTTTCATCTTCTACTCCCAAGGCCAACTGAGGTAGTAGCTGGGTTCCTCGCTGCGACGAACGCAGCAACTATTTTAGTTGGCCTAGTATTACTACGCCGAGTCTGGCGAAGCGGTGCGATGGTAACATGCGCGGATGAAGATCTGCACGTGGCAGTTATAAGGCAGGCGGAGTGTACCTTTAAATGATACTGGTACATTGCGAACTGGCACAGAATTGGACCATTATTATACAAGTGATACGTTTCCCACACATTTATTATGTAAAAACCAACAAAGCGTCATTTTTAACGTATACGTTTTCCGCTGAAGTTAAAAATTGTCACTAGTTCGACAACTGGTCACACGGGGTCAGGACTCGGTACGAACGGTGGAACAGGGGGTAGTAACTGTTACAGTCGCAATGTTACAGTCGCAACGTAACTTGTCACAGAAGGGTTACTAGCGCAAATAGCGCTCACCGCTTGACAAGGACCGCAGAAGCACAGACAACATGGCGCTGGAAATCGTAGCTGAAACCAGCCTACATTCGAATTCACAGATTCCGGCAAATAAGCATTGTGCTGTCGTAAACTGCCAAAATTATTTGCGGTATTTTTAAAACTGCATATGGGAAATTTTATCTATAGTGTCCGTGACCTGTCTTGAGTCTTGCAGGTATTTATGAGCGGCTACGTCTTCCTGGAAGGGGCGGCTTTAGTCGACGGCCGCCATTGTTTTTTTGTAACCATCTTGGATATCAACAAGGCACTCTGTTACCAAAAACATACAATTGATTATCTGGGGCGAACTCAAGATAGGCCGCGGACACTTTAACATAATGCACCTTCACGAAATTCGCCCTCCCTCGCTCTTCTTAGTGTTGTTTGCCGGCCATTTTGTCTGCGTGTTCGCAACGTACGGTGGCTTACTGGGACACACGACAAATTTTTCCTGCACACACAACCTTTATGAAACCGGAACAAGTTGGATACTGGCGAGGGCGCAGTTTACCATATATCGTCCTAGGTTGTGTAGTTTTGTCTTAGCCGGTATTGGAACGCCGAAGTTCCGATTTCATGAAAGTTTTGTTTATAGAAAAAAAAAAGTTGTTGTTTGTCCCAACGAACCACCGTAGCAACAACCCGCGTTTCTTCCCATACGCCTTACAAATTCGTGCCCTCGTGGCATGGCGCTTTCTGAGTGTTGCATTCTGCAACGAAGTGAGTGTAATGCTCTAAAGTGGGCCACAGCGGGGTAAAATTGTGTTGGAGAATCCGCCTTTACGAGATTTGGCAGATCCGGAATCACTACACTAGATTTTTAGATTTGTATTAGATTTGTAGATTTGCATTGATTTGCATTTATCGTATATACAAAGATCAGATTAATTATACAAGAAGAATTTGTAGAAGCGATGCAATGCTGAGGAACTCTTAACTGTATAGGGATTTGCGCAGATTTGCAGGGATCTACACAGATTTGCAAGATTTGTACGAATTTCAAGACTTGTACAGATTTGCACAGATTATCAAGATTTGTACGAATCTGCAAGATTTGTTCGGATTTGCGCATATTTTCAGAGATTTGCGCAGATTTGAAGATTTACAGACTTCATGTTGATTTGCGCTGATTTCCTGGACTTACAGAAATTTGCAGATTTCACTTGGAATTGCAGATTTCACTTGGAATTGCAGATTTCACTTGGAATTGCAGATTTCACTTGGAATTGCAGATTTCACTTGGAATAGCAGATTTCAAGCAGGTTTGCAGATTTCGTGTTGATTTGCAGATTTTGCTTGGGTTTGCAGATTGCACATATATTTGAAAATCCGAAATCACAGAGCGTATGCGATTTTAGCACTAGCAGAAGCCGCCATCTTGCGTGGGTGTTCGATTCGAGTCTGACAAAATGACGTCACACTGTCCTTCGCTCATTATACGATGGAAGCTGTTCGTTTTTCTACTTTAGGTTCGCCAAAACGTAGAAAGTTGTCGAAGTGTGGTAAAGCCTGACGTAAGAGCATTGGTCGTAGTAAGGGTGGTTCACGTCGGTGTGGGGCATAGAACAGGGGTAGGGAAAGGGTTTTGCGGGGGGGGGGGGGTTCAGATTAAAAGTAATGGTTTAGTCACACGCCGTGCGGGCACACTTGGGAAAACTGCATGGAAACGGGGAAAATCTGGTCGATGAAGTCCTTTGTTTGCGGTTTGACACGTCACAACGCGGAGGCGTAATTGAGAGCGCCATTGTACACAGATAGCGTGCAAAGTATAAAAACGACGCACAACACGCCAGCACGATTTTGTTTTCATTATTTATTTATTTGTAAATTCTTCACTAATTAAAACGGATGAACTGATTAGATTTCCAAAAAATTTTGACTCGGTAATTTATTTTACTTTTTTATGGCAGCGCCATCCTTCGGCTGTAATTAACGCTGGGCGTTTCAGCCAAGGTAAATTGTCATAATTATATTTCGTTTTTGCGTGTCGCATTCCGTGCCCCGTTTTCAAGGGTTCGCGTGAAAGTAACCGCGAGACTACAATTACACTGCGGACGATTGCATAACCCAGAACTGGCGAAAGCGAAAAAGAGAGACACGAAAAACGATTAAAACGGAACAAATCGTAGAGATAACCAGCTTGAAAATTCGTGAATAATTGAAGATAATTTAGTTCCGTAACACGGGAGCTACAACGTTGGCGCCGTTTGTTGTTTAAAGAGCCAAGTACGATTCCAACAAGGTTTTTAGGACACAGGGGAAGCAAGTTCGTTGAACTGAACAATGTGTGTAGGAGCTAATAAATGTACCTATTGCTGGAACTAATAAATAAAAGGTGCACCCCCGCTTTGCATGCCACCGCTTGCAACAAGGTCTTAAACAGGATGGAAAGCCAAATGGGGTCGAGAAGGGTTAAATGAATACGGATGCAAACCTATTTACGTTGCCTTTTGGACTTAAATAATCGGACTGCCTGAGCGGGGAATTGAACCCACGACTTTTGAAACCAAATGCCGAGGTCCTACCGCTGAGCCACAGTGACACGGCTAAAAGGAAAAGGGAATGATCCAAGATTCAAAATAGGTCTGAATTAACCAATAAACGCCACATCTGTTCTGAAGCCGCAACCAGACGATATAAAATTTCGTTCTAGCGACGTGAACATTTTTTTCCTGATAAACTAGCTTTTCTGTGTTCCCCCGGGAAGAAAATAATGATTCTAACGGTGGAGATATCCAGTTGAGAGTTAACGTTAACCTTTTGGCTAAACTCGGTAATAAGGAAAAATGGTGATATCCATCACGAAATAATTTGAGGGCTAAGCAATATTTAGCCTGATGGTCGAGGACTAACTTAGCACTGAGCAGTTAGACCCGAGCTGTAAAAAGCGGTAGCGTTATTCCCGAGTTTTAACAACACATTAACAAGGCTAATTTAGCCTGAAGGTCGAGGGCTAAGGAGTAAAGAGCTAACAAAACCCCAACTTAGTCGAACATGGATATCACCAACTTTTTTCTCCAGTCTATTAACTCCCAGGTCGAGGATTAGTTAGCTCCAAGGCTACGCTAGTCCGTGGCTAGTTTAGACCTCAACTGGAGATCCCCAACGTTAGTCGTTGACTCGGCACCGTTTCGTGTATGTTATGTTATGTTGTTATGTGGTGTGGTGTAGTGTAGTATGTTGTGGTGTGATGTGGTGTGTCGTATTTTGTTAAGTTTTGATTCTACGTAACTGTCAAGTTCATTGATAAACCAGCCATACACCGCATCGAACATATGTCTAACGCAAAAAGCTCCTTAAGACAAAACGTTTTGTGCAGTCGGATATCCACTGTTTTCGCTCACAACGGTTTGGTTAATTGCATACGAAACACCAAAATGGTTGCTGTACATCGTATCGAACGTGAGGGCCATGTAAGCTCCGCCGCGCATGCGCAGTCAAACTGTTTGATAGTGTTTTGTCGTAAGACGAAAGTTTGGGCACCTTCACCAGATAAGGAAAATACGCCTCAAGGCATCTGACGACACGTTTGAGCGTGCAGCCGCCCTATTGTAACCCATGTTAAACTGATCGCATCAGACCCTTTAAGGCAAAACATTTTGTCGTTAAGGTGTTTTGTTCGATGCGGTGTGCGGCCGGCCTAAGCTGTGCATGATTGCGTGGTTTCCTGGATAGTATCTTTCTGGACGCAGACAATGAGTCTGTATTCGAAGCTTCTACGCTTAATAAATACAACGAATTGTAACTGAAGATGTAAATTCCCTGCATGGGATAGTAACAGAGAGGACCATACAGACAGTAATATATTTTTCCACTTATCGGTTTTCTTTTTTCCTTCTACATTCAGGACGTATCATCAGTTGAAACCTCAATTAGGTTATTTTAATGAATCGGTGTTGCACACGATTTTACTCAGCAACACTGATTATCATTTTTTGAACGAATGCTGTCAATGTATTCTATGAAATGCTTTGGAGTGAAATAAACCTATCGACTTTTACCTGTACCTACATGATCCTGAAGAATGTAAGTTTATCTTCGTCCCGATACAGGTTAAATATTGGAACGTAGCTAAGATACCGAAATGGATGTTGTTTTCACCAAAATAACGTGGTTCACTTAGTCACACTTTGTTAAAATTGCCCTATGACGGGTACCCAATGAAAAGGACGAATGCGAACTTCATCAAGACACAAGCACAATTGTTGTCTGATGTAAAAAGGCGGGCGGTGTGTGTGTCCGCTCTGGGTGGCACAGCGGAGTTTTGTTGTCCGGGATGGAGAAGACCCTTTAGGAGTGACTCTGGGGGTACCCCCTCATGTGGAGAAAGGAAGGGCAGGGTTCCGTGCTACTCTGGGTTTTTGCAAGGCAACTGGCCGGTTCACATGGTAGGTATCCTCAGTTCTGTTGTTCGCTCCACTCTCCCACCAGAGTTCGGTGCATCGAATGGCATTTTTACGGAGTGGTGGTTTTTGGTGTTTCGCCGAATACTTTGGTGTTACTTGCGGACTTTGGTGTCTCTTGTGGCTGTGACGTGGTGGCTTGACAGTAGGGCGTGGTGTGTTGGTGCTGGACTAATGGTTAGATTTAGGATAGGTTAAGTTAGGTTAAGTTAGGTTAGGCATGAGTGTATGGCTTCACAGGCCGTGTAGTACTCAAATAAACAAACAAACAAGGCGGTGCGGCTCACTAGCTGACTACGTCTTTTAAATGTAACAAGCTTATACCTGATTTCAGCATACTGGTTAGAATTTCCCATGCGATAGAAATCTTTGCAATTCATTGGAATCAGGTGTGTTGGGTCCAGTAACGAAAAAAACCTGAACATTAAAGTGTGGGAACGTGTCCTTTATGGATAAAAAGTACCCTCAATAGCATTGAGTTGTGTTACTGGCTAGTTAGCTAACTAGCTGCTGGCTAAGGACACTGCTCTAATGGTAATTCTGATAGGGTATGAAAACACGACTACAGTTCGTTAGGGTAAGTTGGCAGAACTAAATTTTGGTGCACTGACAAAGAGTTGTAAAGGGAAGTGCCTTTTTTTGAAAATTGGGGTGTCGGGGAGCAAGTGACCCTGAAGTGGCGCTTATGCAAAATTATCTAATATGCTGAAGTGTATATGCTTATCATTTAAATACTTAATTGTCAGAATACATTGTTGTTGCAAATAGGTGCCTAACTAAGTTTAGGGTAAGGTAGCTTATGTAGCAGGGCGTTCAGCTTCGAGCCACGGGCCGAATAAATTTATCATTACTTGCTCACTAAGTGACAGGGTGCCTTTTATTGCAAGGGTTGGGTTGGATTTTTACGGAGCACAAATTCAAACTGCATTGTCTTCCCCGTGACGATGAGAGGGACAATTTTGCTGCAGACAGAGAAGAGTAGGAAACATGCATGAAGTGGCGGCAAACCATGTAATTATTTTAAAAGAAGTAGATCTTGGTAATGAACCAAGTTTACCGGTTAATTCAGAGGCATACTAGTGTGCCACCACACTAGAGATTATGTAATAGATATCCGTGAGGTCTAGCGGATTTAACGGGGATATTCGCTCGTCTGCGTGAAACGGCTAGTCCAATATCGAGGGCGTGGAGGGAAATCGCACGAGCGTTGCAAGCGCGAGTGCTGATTTCCCTCCATGCCCGAGATATTGGACTAGTCGTTTCGAGCAGACGAGCGAATATCCCCGTTAAATCGGCTAGACCTCACGGATATGTGTTTTAATGCTAAGGTGTGACGTCGAGCTAACATATCTAGTTATTTGAGATTTTATTTTATTTTATTTGAAAATTTTATTTGAAAATTTTATTTGTGAATCATAACGTAAATTCCTGAACTCAAACTTCTGGTTTAAACTTCCTGTCTACGAAAGTGTCACGTATGGGAGGACGTCCCTATATCCAGTCCCTGTCACCAACTTTTCTGTATAAGGTAAAACCGTATTTTTTCTAC
The DNA here is from genome assembly GCA_023313725.1 of Lithobius niger. NCBI lineage: Eukaryota > Metazoa > Arthropoda > Chilopoda > Lithobiomorpha > Lithobiidae > Lithobius > Lithobius niger. Next base: position 113,483 of record JAHWFP010024828.1, read on the forward strand.
TTTATTAGTTTAAATAAGATATAGCGTATAAAATGCGCTATTAGCTTGAGTCTCGTAGGTTTTTAGGTGTGTTTAGGAAGTGTCAGTAGCCAAGTTTTCGTACCGTCGGAACGAAAGATTGCCGGGTTGGGTCATTCCTCCGTGGGTGGGGGTCTAGCATAGTACGCGAGTTTTTTTTTTCCGTGTTAGGCTAGAAAGAAAAATGTCGCAGGTTGTAAATGTGCCTGTTTATGCTGGTTGCATTTGTGTTGTGTACGGTGATTTTACAAAGTCGGGTCATATGTCACATGGTGGAGCAGGGGTTGTGTAGACCCGCGTAAAAAAGTGTTAGATTATCAAAAAAGTGTAGGTTATCAAAATTAACCCACTGTGACGTGTGTGGGTTTTCACATTAACCGTATATAACGACTACACTTTTAGCATGGGATGTATTAGTGTGACGTCACCACCGTGCATTAAATTATATTAATTGGGATAGTTACTGTTATTGTTGAATTTTACAGGTACATGACTACATACGATTAATTATAAATGTGAAAATTTATAGACATAAAATTCCTCCAGAAAAAAAATTACAAAGCCTGAAGATAACATGGTGCGACCTTTAGTACTATGAAAGTTGTGATATTCACCCAAAACCAAAACTGGTATAAGAGAAACCGCCAAGTTTTCTAAAAGTGTTGAAAGTAATGATATTATTCAAATCGCAGTAATATAAGGCCTCCAAGGTTAAGCCTATTAGCCAAGTTATTCGCACAGAATAATGCTTTGGACGTTAAATGAAAACTTGAAGATTGCAACCGCGAGTAGCAATAGTCTACTTTTCATTTCGAACTATTATTCCGACGGTGCGATTAACTTGGCTAAAAGGATTAACCTTGGCGGCCTTACCACGATTGAATGATATCACTCTTTCAAACGTCGACACCTTTTGGAAACTTGACGACTTCTTTCATACCAGTTTTGAGTGGATCCGATTTACAATAAGCATATGGGCCATTAAATTGCGATCTCCTCCAACCCCAATGACCAATGACCAACCAACTTGAAAAAACTAAATGTCTTTTTTTTTTCGTAGCGCTACTATTTTGTAGACGATTGCAATGACCCATCGATCCTGTTGGTTTTGACCAATTTTTGTTTGTTAATTTTTTTTTTTTTTATACAATGAATCCATTCCATTTGAATGACGGGACGGGAAACGTGTTTTCCCATGGACAGGACGGAATTGACGTTTTTTTTTTTTTTTTTTAGATCATTTGATATCAGGTACACGGTTCTGATGTTCGGTTAATATGTGACCGCCCCTTGAAGGAAGCTACGGAATAAACGCGGATGATTTGCAGAGAAGCCAACCTTTACCTAATGGCGGTGCTTTTGTGTATTAAACTGCTTTCCATCCAAGAATAAAAGTAAAACAAAAAAAAATGAACTGGGAATTTTTCAGAAGTAAAAAGTACGATTTCATTAATCCGGGAAAGACGATAAGGAGAGAAAAAGATGGATGCAAATATATTTTGGTACATTATTTTAGAGAAGTAAGCGTTTCACGAAATTGTGTACTGGATAAAAATACATTTTTTTACGTATACATATTTTTTTTTTTACTTGAGGGTGGAGGGAGATTTTTTCGGGTGGAGTGGGGGAGGGGGGCAGAGGAGAAGCTGGGCAATGCCAAGAAATATTTTAAGAGGGTTTAGGTGGTAATTTTACGCTCATATCCGCTTCTTCCCGCCTCGAATTAACTATTACAATTTTGGTAATTGATTTCTTGCGTTTAGTAGCTATTAGGCTTAAAAATACACTTTCAGATGTAAATGTGAACAAGTGAAAAAGTGAACATTTTCAAATGAAAAATTGAAGGAAAAAACTGACGTAAGCTGTAAATTTATTATTACCAGTTATGAACTGAAACAATGAAAAATACAGCCAAGTTTTCGTTTGAAAAAAAATCTTTAACGTCAGTTAATACTAAAAACCAAAAAAAAAAACTTAAAAGGAATTATTATTATTTTTTTTTGGCCCATTTGCCAAGCAATGCTATTTATTTTTATCACACATTGACGTCCCTGATAGCGTTAGTGGAGCTACTAGCGGTACATTAGATGCAGCGCACCGGGTCCCAGACAATCGGGGAACATAAGTTTTCTAGGCTGACCGTTTGCAATTTTAATTTTGAATATTTTTATTGCGACCCGAAATCCTAGGAGAAGTCGGGCTTCTCTGCTTCGCATGCTACACCGTCGCCACGTGCCTTTCTTCCAGGCATTATGTGAGTCAGCGTACCTTTCATGACGCCAATACGGATTACGTATATTATTCACTGAAATCGTATATGAGCCAGGAAACGTAATTATGAAGACATAATTGACGAATTTTCTGAAAGAAAGTACCACAAAACTACAAATTGACGAACTTGTGATTTTGAAAGAAAGTACCACAAGTGCATGCACCACTTGTTCACATACGTAGTACATCGCAGTAGCTGTCATGATATGATTTGTGTAGCATTGCTAACATGTATGAAAATTCATATTTCACTTAATACAGAATAATCAGGTTATCAAAATCTAGTGACGAGTGCAAGAGAACAAGTTGCCAAACCCCCCAAAAAATCGCTCTCAAAAAGGGCTCACGTATTACGCCTGCACTAGGGCCCCAAGTTATCTAGCTCCGCCCCTGCCTGATAGCTGAACTGGGGCAGGCGTAGGGGGAGGATGTATCCCCTACACCTCCATTCAGCCTGGGCCTAGGGAGGAACTTAGAAGCTGTCAAAGCTGCAGCAGTATAATCACTGCAACCTTTCAGTAGCAAACTATACTCTTTAATGGGGCTTTTTTAACGGTTAATTGTCGATTCTCGCACCTATTGCTGCGAGCTCCAAAAGTTAACTTGAAGAACTTTCGACGTCATCAGTCTGAAACGACTTTTGACGCAGCAAGTTCCTCACAGCTTCGTCCATTGGCCTCTTCTTTCACCCAGACGGGACCCTGATGGTTCCAACTATATATTTTAATAACCTTGCATCCATTGTAAACACTACTAAATCACTTGCAAGCTTTGACTTTTGGTCTCGTGGCAACTGCTAGAGGCGTAGCAACGGATTTGGAACAGACACAACTGTTGCGGACGCCATCCTGGCTGCTCACCCTCTTTTGGACCCCCTCCCCCTTATCCCTTTTCGACACGTCAATTTGAAATTAACCCAGAACTTCCGCAATTCCTAATGATCTAAAAACATGCCTTCGACGGTTTTCCATGCCCGCAGCAACCTTCACGAATGTGAATTGTGTGGCACTCGCTACTTGGCCGGTAGACATTAAAATGCACTCGCCATTTTCCATTACCTCCTCGCCATGTAGAAACAATTTTAGCAGTTGTGCTACTACATGGTGCTTAAATATTGTTTGCATTAGTCTAACTCTCCAATCAACTAAAGCGGCTAGCTACATTGTTGCACACTTGGTTGGGGTTAAACCCTTTGAATCCTTTGGAGAGCTCTTGTCATTCTGCACGCAACGCCGCAAACCGCTTGTTTCTAGCTAATACGGTTCTCGAGATATGACAATTTAAGCATCAAGGTTTGTTAATCAGTCCCCATTTTGGCGAGTAGCTCTAAAAACCAAGTCGCCAACTGCTGAATTCTCTTCGCCGTTTGGCGAGTGGCGACCCGCCCCGCAGTCAGGCGAACCATCACCGTCTAAGAGTAAATGCCGAACAGTAAAAAGACACCAGTTTCCATCGTCGAGGTATGATAGGTTAAAGTGGGGATTCCAGCGCATTAGATGGTGCGAAGGCGAAGCTGCGTCCAGTGATGGAAGCTCGCACCACTATTTGCTCTGGACCAAACCCACAACCTCTGGACTGTGCCTTGGTCGATTCAGTCGGGTTCCCTTAGAGCCCTATAGCTGTCGACGCGCCATTAATACTCAATTCCCCCCCCCCCCCCCCCCTTTAGAGCCCGCAGTACCTGCGCTTTTTGGCTTTGCATTATTTTCGTTTATTTAACTCTTTGAGTAGGCGTACAATCCCCTGACGTGACAGCTAAACCAAAACAGTTTCTAACATCGATAAACCATGCATCACGAAAGAAAAAAAAAAAAAACCCAGATCATCCTTCAAAATTGTCAAGTCATTGTCCTAATAACTGTTTTCTAGCTGTCTCTTGACAAACAAATCGGTGCTTGCCAAATGAACCCACGTGGTCGAGAAAGCCTCTCGCAAATGGCTAAGTTGTTACGGTATTATTATTTTTATCTTTCGTCAGAGAAGGTTGGGGGGGGGGGGGTGGATGGAGAAGGACTTTTCCCCCGTTGTTCCAGTGCCCGTGTTTGACCCACAGGCTAAAAAAAATAAAGAAAATAAAAAAGAAACATGGCCGCCATATTGATCCGATGACGATTATCAACCAATAGCCAACCATTCGAACTGGATTTCGCGTGCCTTGTTAGTGATGCGACATCGCTTCCGGGAACCTCGTTACAAGAAATGTCATCCTCGTATAACGAACGAAAAGACATTAACTCGCAAATGACTGTTGCATTTTACACGCTTTGATTCGAAGAGCGTTGATTTTAGCTATTAACCCCCCCCCCCTCCTTCGAATGGTCGTGACCATTATTTTTATTCTTCCCCCACCCCACCTCACCTCACCTTTTTTATTTATTTTTTTTATTTTTGAACGAATGGCATTTTAACGAGTCCCTGGTTCTCGTCCAAAATTAGCAGACGGCTAATTATTAATGGACTTTGAGCAACATTAATGGGGCGTGGGTTTGACGAAAAGTTATATGGTATTTTAATAGCTTTGTTCATAGCTGCATGGAGCTGACGTCACAGGGAGAAACGTGAATAAGGGTGCGTTTAGCAGGCGAATTTATGCGAATATAATTTAACATCCAGACCCACACATTTATTACGCGCTTCAAATGGCACACTTTATCATTCCGATTATATTTTCTTTTTCTCCCCCCCCCCCCCCCCCCCCAGTCTTTCTTTCCCTCTCTCGCAGGCTGAAAAGTTGATGGATGGGGTGTCCGTGATCCGTGATAACGCATTAGAGTATTTGTTTGGAACATCTCACCGATCAATATGATGCTTTGTATCGTCGCAACGTGGTTCGGCAATGTCGGTTATAATTAGATACTTTTTGACAGTCAAAATGAATAGATTTTTATCTAAAATGAAACGTGACCGAAGGTAAATAATAAATGGTGATTTAAATTGGGTTATAAAACAACCAGCGCAATGTTTTCTTTCGGCCGTTGAAAGGTTCTATAGTGTTGCAACATAATAATGAGCAAATATTCCGCAAGGTTGGAACCACCTCAATACCTACACGTTCGCAGCGCTCCCTAGATTTATGGGTACCAGACAAGAAGCTCGTTAGCTGGCTGGGTGATAATGGGTAGGCTGCACAAGAAGCTAACTCGTACACAATAGGCCGTGTGGGAGGAGTCGGGTGAAAATAAAGACCTCGTGACCTTTCTGTTTATTATCACACTGGAAAACGTTTACTAACCATGCCATTTCTGCTACGTTCCTACCTAGTCAACCTTGGTAATACTGACCCAATATGAAAATAATAGCAAGGTCTCCAAATTTTCAGATTTTTTTTCCACGTCCAAATAATAAATTTTGTCAAAGCTTCACGATTTGATTCGAACGCCGCGGCAATTTTAATTCCATTTCACGGCAAGAGATTACGAAGCGTCGATTTAACGGTACATTCCTCCCACAGCCATTTTTCTCGATCCTCCACATCAAGTACGGCCCCCAAAGGTCTATTGACTTACCGTTAGTCAATCCCTCGTTAAAAATCAGTTTTAAAATGTGACATCTAGGAGATTTTCTGTTGAATGTTGGCAAGTCATTTAATCGCATCCTGCTAATATATGCCATGCAAATTACATTTTAACTGTGTGTGTGTGTGCATGTACTAATTTTTAATCGATTGCCAATAATTACAATGAGTTCAAAAATCTGAAAGACTAATACGATACAAATTAAAATTATTTATACCAAGAGATCGCCAATGAAAAATTATAACGTACCAGCCTAACAAATTACAAAGTGTGATGTTAAAATACGAAAGCCTTTCCGGTTTGTGACAACACGATTTTTGCGTTCGTGCTGTTTAGTCCACTAGGCCCAAGACCAGCTGAGATAGTAGCGAGGAACGCAGGCTATTATCTCGGTTAGCCTTGCATTACTACGCCGAGTCCCGCGAAACGGTGCGACGGTAACACGCGCGGATGGAGATCTGCGCGTGGCTGTTATAGGACAAGCAGGAATGTATCTTTATAAACTAAAACACGTGATTGCCCTCATGCAGGGCAGCGAGAAAGAGAGCATGCACCACGAACCTGACAAGCTGCTACGATGCAACGCCATGAATAGCAATAACAGGCCGTAATTTACAAATCTCTTAAAATTAAAATGACTCACGGATTTTTCTTTGACCCTGAAAATCAACGTCATTCATACTGAAACCGGAAGCAACTTGTAGCACGCGTAGCTCCTTTTTCAGTGACTCATTGGGGTTTCTTTGTGGTAACATCACACCAAAAGTACTGAACCGAGCTTGATGACATTTTGGATGCTGATTAAGTACAATTCGGTGAGTGTCTTTTTTTCCAGATCGAAATCGGGTATATTTTGGGCGAAAATTACGGAAAATCAATCGGAAAATGTTAGATACCATTTGTTAGACATCGTTTTTGGTGTACGTTAGTCGTAATTATGCGGAGTTCATAGCTAATTATCCCTCTCATCATCGTAGGGCAGATAACCCAGTTTAGGTTCTTTCTACCTTAAAACAAAGAACAACAGCATGGCGAATAATGAGTTGTATACAAATAGACAAAGAATGCAGTAGGATCACCAATTCAGGTTCACGAGAAACGGGCAACCGCATTAAGAACCAAGGAAAAATTGTTTCCTAATTGAGAATAAAAATTACGGGAAAAAAATCGAGTCGGATAAAAAAATTGTACAAATTGGATTTAGCACAAAAAATGAAAAGAGAGGAGAGGAAGGGGGGGGGGGGGGGCGGCAGAAGGAAAGAATAAAAAAAGCAAGGGACGGAGGGAGAAAGAGGGATTGACTGGGGTCAGGAGTGAGGGAGAGGAAAGAAAATCAACAATGTAGGTTTATCATACGGTCCCTAACTTTCTCAATGCTAAGAACGTGCAGCGATATATCCCATATCGCCACACTAAAGTGTGGCGATATGGGATATCACCACACTAAACTGGCGATATTGGATATCACCACACTAAACTGTGGCGATATTGGATATCACCACACTAAAGTGTGGCGATATGGAAGCCATGCTCAGGGAAATAGCGACATGGCATTGCCAACACTTTCATAAGGTAGAATTCCTTAATAAAACCATGCGAGAATTAATTTTATTTTTTCAAATGTTAACCTACGTTCCTTGTTCGAAAAATAATTGAAACCCATGTTCTTTTATTAAGCAAAGTTAAAAGCAAATTAATTCTCGCATGGTTTTATTAAGCAGTTCTACATTTCGAAATCTAGACAAGAAAATTAAATACTTTAAATGCTTACTATTATCCCCCCCCCCCCTAAAACAAAACAGCTGGCAACTGCTGTAAATCACAAATCTAACGTGAACTTGCGTCGGCCTTTCGAAAACACCAACTGACATAACGTAAACGAAATATACATGAATTTCATCCGTAAAAATTAAGCGTTACGCTATTTCCCTCCTTTCCCCCGAAAATTACACCTACAACGTCCCTAACTACCCACATAGTTCACAAGAATACGTTACCGCTGAATTGTCCGTATTACGTCCCTAGTGACCAAACCTTTCATTTTCGGTCGTACACATCCACAGCCTTCAGTTTTCTATCAGAGAATGACTTAACGCGTTGACCCCCGCTCAGAAAGCACATTATGCAAATTAAAGAAAGACGACACATTACGTAAAATGAGATCATTAAAAAAAATCAAAAACACTTTTTAGGTTAACCTAGAGTGAACGACGTAATTTTTCATGATGAAGTTTACGTAATGTGCAACATCAGTCCAATGACTTTAAAAAACAAAACGCGTTTCTCCTAAACCTTTTTTTAAAAGAAAATCTCTGCCTCTAGACACACACCCCTGCTAACCCCCGTCTCGCTCAAATGGTATCGGCCGCAAACCAGACTGCATCAAAACAAAATTATGCAAACGTGACGACACAAAATTTGTATATACAACAGACCTTGCAATTCATTTGCGAAGGCAAACTTTCCATTTACCCCAAATTTTTATTTTTATTTCGAAAGTTAGGGACCGTACGATAAATTAGTTATAGTACCCGTGGCGAAATGTATGGGATTTATGACCCGATGGGCGATATCCCTCACATGGCCAATCCGCTCGAACTACGTCGCGATGACATCCTCGGCTACGCCTCGGACGTCATCTTGACGTAGTTCTCGCGGATTGGCCATGTTCGGGATATCGCACATCGGGTGATAAATCCCATACAGTTCGTCAGGGGTACTATAACTATTACGTAACTAACTTCTAGCTTAAATCAATGCTAACCAATAGCTTGCCATGAAGTATAATTAGAATCAAACCCCGAAGCCCTGAGAAAAAATTGTTATTTGAATGGACTATGTGAATATGTGCCGCTTTTCTAATTTATATACTGTATATTAGAAGCCAAAGGAACTTGTATAAGTAAATGTAAACGAAGGGACGTTCTGTTCAAGTTTTGTGAAACTTAATCATCTGAGCAATCATCTGAGGATGTTATAAGCCAAAGTTTCGCAGCTAACGTGCGTTGCTGATGGTGATGGTGACTTCCCCTTTAGAACAGGGCTTACAGTACACGGAATGTAACTGCAAATCGCCATAAATAACTCCAACACACCCAAAACACACCTTACTCCCATCCTCCTCTTCCATCTCATCATCCCGCAAGCAGTCTTTTTGTCCCCTCAATGACCTGCCCCTAACCTGTATGCCATCAGAATTGCAAAAACCAAGCATCCAATGCATCCCTTCCCCGGCGTTCATCCAATTCGTCTAATTCCAAGTTTCTCCTTTTGGTCCCTCAATGGCTAATACATGTTGTTCTTCGTTTGCTTCGCTCTGTCAATTAGCTCGCTCAAGCATCGTTTAAACAATTATTTCTTGCTGGCGCGTGTATCCCACCTGTGTATTTTTGCGTGTTTTGAATATTTAAGCGAGTTTCAATAATCCTTTAATTTTAATTGTCCAGCGGCTTATGCCAGCAGCTTATGCAAGAAGTTTACGCAACTTTAAAACAATTATTTTTCGTTGACTAATAAACGTTGATTTTCGGTTGCTTCGCTCGCTCATTCAGCACGTTCAAGCATCTTTTAAACAATTATTTTTCACTGGCTACGCGAAGGCGTGCATCCCGTCTGTGTATTTTTGCCCATTTTGAATATTTAACCGCTTGTCACTAATCCAATAATTTTGATCGTCCAGCGGTTGATGATGATTGATTTATTAACGGAGCTAGAACCATAACTGGTCATCAGCCCCAACACAAAATAAAACTACAAGATAATACCACAAGATTCAGCAAGTACACAAAATGGACATACCATTTACTACATTTCCTACGCAAAGCAACTAGTCGCAGCACTACAGGCCGCCACTGCCTGCAGGCATCGAATGCTGTCACTGCCCCCCTCCCCCCCCCCCCATGCGGTGACACCATCAACAGAGACTGCACCTCCCGGGAGCGATGACCCAACAAGACTGAACACACCACATGAAACAACGGACATCGCAAATGAAAGTGTTTTACCGCCTCTTCCTCCATACCACAGGTAGCATAACGGTGAGTTAGTCTCATCTCATTTCGCCAGCAGAAAATTCAAACCGATGT